>JAOPGA020001891.1:0-26843 GCA_026419775.2 Acrasis kona | reverse complement strand
CTTTTGGACCGTAAGAGCAATCTTTTATTTGGTTCAAATTTATATTAAAATATTCTACATAATCATTGTCTTTGATGTTATTAAGGGACAACACGTTGTCCCTGACCACAACGAATCTTTTTTTATACATGTGCGGCCAAGATCTGCCCTTAATGTTCAATACTCCATCTTTGTATGGTGCCGCGAGCATTTTTTTGTTTTTGTATCGTGTTGCTGTCCTAATTCATCTCTCTTCTTATTGACATTGCATTCCTCTTTTTGCAAGAGCTCAACCCGACTTTAGTACTTTCCTCTATATCCGTTAGTTTATTCTACTTTTCATCATGTCAATCAAAAAAATTGTTTGAACAAAATGAACTTTCCATTTTACACAACCGACATCAATCTAATCACCAATGTAAATAAGTAATAATTTATTGAAGGTTCAGCTTTTTTAGTTGCTCGTCTAAAGTTATCATATCAGCCAGCAAGCTATATTCCATCATTTGTAGCTCTGTTACTTTGTCCTTCATGTCTACATCATTTAAATCTTCTTTGGTGATGATATGTATTTTTTTTACTGGAGCGCCGGTGATATTTCGTTTTGTTCTCTCCCTCTCTACACTACTGGCCAGGGCGTTATACTGCTTTCCTAACTGCTCCACCCTTTTTAGTGCAGTTATATAATCTTCGTTTATTTGATTGTGTGCTTGCTTTGCTCTAATGAAGCTAATTGATTGAGCTAAATACTCTTCTTTTCCTGGATAAGCTGCTGCATGCTGTGGAGATGATGGAGAGGTAATTGTGAAACTCAACCCGTTTATGAAACGGGGAGAGGCTGGGGAGGCTGGTGACATCAGGTCGTACCTATTTGAGAATTTATTTGCAGCAGCATTGGCCATTAATGTAACTGGTGTTGTAGGTGTTCTTGGCGATCTTCCGTCAACAGCTTTCATAGGTCTTTGAATGCGTAATGTATTGTTTTTTGGTTTTTCTACATCACACTCCCAAGCTGCTGATGTCATTTTAGCTTTTGGTGTGCAAGGTGTGGATAACAGCACTGTGTCTTCATCCTCTTGATAGTCCATCCTATCCAATGTTTGTTGATCTTTGTAATTCAACGTATCGTAACCTACAATAACATGTTTGGGAAAGAATTGGTTTATTTAGATTCTATCTATTAATAGCTAACTAAAATTAGAACAGACCATGATTTGAAATGATTTATGAAAATATTATGCAAATGTTTATTTCTTGTTGCTACTTCTCTTGAGCAATATGTTGATAATTACTACATTCTTGTTGAATTATATTCCATGTATTTTGAAAGTGAATTTATTCCTGGTTTCTATCAAATAGCACAGCTGCGTCCTCCACAAAAATCGTTCAAGAACATGTTTACATGGACTTATTTACCTGTCAACATGCGTTGCGCTTTCTATCCTTGACTTCTTTAGTTTCTTGGTCTTGTCATGTAATTCCCCGCGTTATTAATATCGCTCTTGATGTGAGTGGTGTATGTTTTATTTGAATGGATTAATAACAACGATATGCATGTCTCGATTGATAATTATAATCTACCCATCCTCAACCCTGCATGTCACATTCAGAATCTCGCCAAATGTTTGTTCATCAAATTGCTGTGGACAGCATTCGAAGCCGTTGATACATTTTGTTGATTGAAAATTAACATCTTACAAAAACATTCCCAAAATGAAGTCAGACAGAGCACGGCATTACAGCGAAAGATACCAAAGTAACAGCAAATACGATAATAACAGCTCGCGCCGAAATAAATCTAATGACAGACATTATCGAGATGACCGCTCTAGGTCACCTGTGCGTCATCGAGATGACTACTCAAGGTCACAATACTACCAAAGTCGTAAATCAAGTCCGTCACGTCGAAATTATGACCGTCATCGTTCACGTTCTAGGTCGTACTCAAGGTCACCCTCAAGGTTTGAAGACAGACGACGTTCGCCTTCTAGAGAACGTCGTTCACATTATGATAGACGTTCACGTTCTAGGTCATACTCAAGGTCACCCTCAAGGTTTGAAAATAAGCGACGTTCGTCTTCAAGAGAACGCCGTTCACATAATGACTCTTACCGTTACAACCATGACGAACGTTCAAATTCTCGCCACTCTAGTCATCCAAGAAAGAGAGAACGTTCACCCTCTCCGAGAGGGTCCTCTTCATCAATTAAAAGGATGAAAGGTGAACGCGATGCTGTCAACAAAAATCAAGACACTAAAGACGACTATAAGCACAACAACAAGTCAACATACAAAAAACAAGAAACCCAAGTTACTGAACACCAAAAATCCATGCCAGAAGCACCCACATTTGCTGTCCCTGGTGCGCCCATCTTCGCTGTTCAGAGGACCATTCCAAAACACAACAAAGTACCACATGGTTGGAATTCCTTATCAGAGGCCGGCACAGTGGTTGGCGATTCAAAGTTCATACCCATCAAATGTCCACTATCCCCAGGAAAGTTTAGGTACCCAAACAACTTTTGTCTGATGGAATTCGTAAAGCATCATCAGCAACAAGGACGCAAGATTGGTCTCATCATTGACATTACAAACACGGACAGATATTACGATAGAAGCGACGTACCGTTTGCAGTTGCCCACAAGAAGATTTTTGTAGTTGGTCACGAAAAGGCTCCAGGAAACGAATGCAAACAATTCAATGACATTGTGGAGAAATTCAAGGAGACTAATCCCGACGAATACATCGTAGTACATTGCACACATGGACTCAACCGAACAGGGTTCATGATTATAAACTATTTGATCGAGCACGAAGAGCAAACAGTAGATGACGCCTTCAACGCGTTCAACACATCTCGCAGTCCGCATGGAATGTACAACCCATTGTTTATAGATGAATTATACGAAAAGCACAATCAAACGAATTCGATACTGTACCGGAACATGACTTATCCGGAGGTACCCGGTTACGCGATGGCCAAGATTAAAAAACTGGTTTATAAAAATAAATTGCTCTCCAAAAGAGAAGACTCCGAAAAGTATAGTGAGCTGGTAGAGAGGTATAAAGTTTAATAAAAGTATTTTGTATGTTGTCATCGTTCTTCCTTACTGCATCTAGGAAGGCATGCCCGAAATTGATTAGAAAATATTTTTACCCGGGAGTTTTGTTCAAACATAGTCTTTCCTGTAGCTAAATTCCGACGCGGAAAATTACTAGTGATCATAATCAAGAATGACAAAAACATACACAAGGGATGAGTGTCTCAAGCACAACAAGGCAGGAGACTGCTGGGTTATAATCGAAGGAAAAGTTTATGACATGTCTGGTTTCTTGAAAGAGCATCCAGGAGGAAATAAAGTCGTTCTTAAGGTGGCGGGTAAGTTCAAAGTACAGCTATTGATTAAATTTTCAAAGGAAAGGATGCTACTAAACAATTCAATCAATTCCACAACAAGAACATTTTGATGCAATACCAAAAGAGGTTATACATTGGAGACATTGATGAAGGAAAAGAAGGAAAAGAAAAGACTGAGGAAAAGACACAAGAAAAGTCACAAGTCAAGGAAGAGGCTAAGGTCATATCTGTATCTGGACCACCCGTCTCCAACGGACAAGCTGCGACTAAAACTCCCGCCCCATCCGCAAACGATCCAGCAAAGAACATTTCAGTTTCTGGTCCACCAGTATCAAGTACACCCAACATTCCCAACACATCATCAAACAACAAGCCCAAGCAAACAGAATGGTCCGTATCCTTTTACGGAGATCAAATCCCCTACGGAGATCCTGATTGGTATCAAGGATGGAACACCACGTACTATAACGATTCCCACAAGAAATTCCGTGATGCCATGCGCAAGTTTGTCGACGAGAACATTGCTCCTCACGTGCACGAATGGGACGAAAAGAAGAAGATTCCATTAGAATTATACAAGAAGGCTTATGAGGCAGGTATTCTACCAGGAGCAGTCGGTGCACCTTGGCCAACCAAGTACGCAGGACCAAACATTGCCGGAGGAATCAAACCAGAAGAATTTGACTACTTCCATGAAATGATCCTGGTGGATGAATTATGTAGGCCAGGTTCAGGAGGAGCCACCTGGGGAATCTACGCAGGCATCAACATTGGTCTGCCGCCCATCATCAAATTCGGAAGCGAACATTTATGCGAAAAGGTAGCCAAGCCTTGCTTAAGAGGAGATAAGAGAATATGTTTGGCCATCACCGAACCCTATGCAGGAAGCGACGTCGCAAACATTCAAACCACTGCCAAAAAGACCGAAGACGGAAAACATTACGTCGTGAACGGAGAAAAGAAATGGATCACCAATGGGGTCTTTTGTGACTTTTTCACGGTGGCCGTTCGTACCGGTGGTGCAGGAATGGGGGGCATCTCCATGTTGGTGGTGGAACGTAGCAAGGGAGTGGAAACGCGTCAAATGGACTGCAGCGGTGTTTGGAGCTCCGGAACAACCTACGTCACGTTCGACGATGTGTTGGTTCCCGTCGAGAACTTGATCGGAGAGGAGAACCAAGGATTCAAATACATTATGCACAACTTTAATCACGAACGATTCATCATCGCATGTCAAGCCAGTCGATTCGCGAGGGTATGCTACGAAGAAGCATTCAAATATGCTCACAAGAGATCGACGTTCGGAAAGCGATTGATCGACCATCCAGTGATTCGCTTAAAGTTGGCACACATGACCAGACAAATCGAGAGCACGCATGCGTGGTTGGAAAGCATTTGTCATCAGCTCAACACGTTGGACAAGAAGGATCAGGCCACGCGCATGGCAGGTCCCATTGCGTTGTTGAAGGCACAGGCCACGCAGACGTTAGAGTTTTGTGCGAGAGAGGCATCGCAAATCTTTGGCGGACTTTCTTATTCGAGAGGCGGTCAAGGAGAGAAGGTGGAGCGTTTGTATCGCGAGGTGAGGGCCTATGCAATTCCTGGAGGAAGCGAAGAGATTATGTTGGATTTGGGAATCAGACAGGCCATGAGAGCAAGTAAATTGTAATAAACGTGTTTATAATGTGTTTTTGAAACGTGCATGTCTCTTTGCGGACTATCTTGATGTCTACTGTTTTGAGCCTTTACGTGTCGAGTAAGGTTGACCTACAAAAATATTGTTTTACCCGAAATAGATTTATCGGCCTTCTTCATTGGAAAAGAAGAGGGAATGGACATTTTCCCAAACATGCATGTGCTCCTCCTACTCGTGCTGCTGTTGGCCATCAACTCCCTGAGCTACGATAATGCACTGTCTTCGACGTTATATTTCGGAATGTCCGGACAGTTCACAGCGACCAGTTCCGCGGGTCAGGTATCGCTTGGTATCAACGCCGGTTTCCAGGAGGCAAATTCAAAGTTTGGAGGAGCAGCTGGAAGACCTCTAGCGCTCGTTACTGTCCAAGATGATGATAACGAGACGAATACAACATTTAACACGATAAGATTTTCTCAAAACAGCAGCATCATTGGTTTGATGGGATACACGGGACTTTACTCTTCACTCTCTTCCGCACAAGCGATCCAGGGTCAAAACATTCCATTCTTTTGCCCAACATCTGGAGCAGAGCAGTTGAGAAATTCCTCTTATCGGCATGTTATCAACATGAAGGCCTCCTATTTCGGTTAGTTTACACTTTTCAACAAATTTTAACAATGTGATTCAATTTAGATGAATGCTCAGCAATTGTAAATTACATGATCAATGCGCTATCAGTCAGAGAAATTGCGGTAATATACTCAACAGATGCTGCCACAAGCTCTATAAATCAATACCTCAACAAGATTTCTTTACAATCCAGTACTCCTGTTAAATATTCTTGCATGTTCAGTTCCACACCCAATACATGCATAAATCAAATGTCGACATCACTTTCAGGCGTCGAATCGATTATCATTCTAGCAGAGTAAGTCTACACAATGCATTAATCGTATAACGTTTTAGTTCAGAGGGAACCATCAGTGCAATCAACACGATCAAGATAAACAACGTCACCAGTTAGTTACACTTTCAAAAGCTTCTCTCTAAACATTGTAGGCCCCTTCGTCAAACCAAACGACATTCATCTATTCACAACGTCCTTATCTTTTGATAACAACGTTAACATTACGTCACGACTTGTATCAGTAGAGAACGTCCATACGACAAGCGCCATTTGGTCACCTTCCGACTCCACAACAGATTATATAAAAAGTTATCAAAGTGCCATCAGTGCTTTTAGTCCAGGTACACCACTCACAACCTTCTCATTGGAAGGCTATTTGTGCTCTCAATTAGTTGTTCAGGCGCTACAACAAGCAGTTTACAGTGCTGGCACAAAGTAAGAACAAGTTCCACACAACATCGCTAAACCAATACCTAGCAACATTACGGGTCTAAACATTATACAATCCATATACAGTAACTCTCTATTCTACATTCGAGATCTCGCTGTAGGTCCTTTCAGCAGCATATGTAATCAAGGTAGCAGAGCAGTGGTAAGAATTAAAGTTCATAGATCATCACTCATTCAAACAGTACTTGTCCAACTATTCCAAAAGTTCATTCTTGCGACCAATGCCAGAATGGACATACGCGTGGCCAAAGGGCAGTTGCTACGCCGATCCATCCAATATCATACAACCCATTGTATTCGGACAATCCATTCCATTATCAACCAATTTAAAATCATTTGCAATCGATTACATGAATGGACTCAAAGGAGCATTCAATGATTATAACACTAGAGGCGGTTACAATGGAAGGAAAGTTCAACTTGACGTACTAGATGACTCTGGCGATTCTGACATCATGTTGAACAACACAAAATACTTTGCAGATACCATCAAAGTGGTTGGTATCGTTGGTTATTTTACATCAACTGTGATATCACCATCACTACCTACAATCAACGCTAGAGCAATACCCTTCATGGGCGTATACACTGGTTCAAATGCATTCAGATCGTCCAATCCATTTATGAGGAACTACATTAATCTTCGAATGGGCAACAATGATGATTTCGCCACATCGATTGCGTACTTGATTCGAACAAAAGCCATCACGAGAATATCGTTTCTCTACCAATCAGATAGCATCACATCGCTCACTTCATTCACGCGCATATTATCTGATTTCTCATTGGTTCCAGAGTCACTTGGCGCTTATACGTTTGGATCTCTCAACGTCACTGATGCATATATTAGTATTGCAAAGGGCAATCCTGAAGCAATCATCACTGGTGGTCAAGCAGATGTTTCTGCTGCGCTGGTTACATTAATCAAGAGAGACCCACTAAAGATTTATCAAAATCCTTCGCAAATAATTTTTGTGCTCAATTCGATATCTTCTCCTTATTATGCTGCTAGATATTTGGCTAGTTATAAACCTACAAGCGATTACACCAGAAATGTATTCATGACCGAAGTCGTTCCAGTGCCTTACTCAACTAATATTGCTTTATTCCAAACATGGACCAATTCCATGAAATCATTCTCGCCTCAATTATTAACCTCTACTAACTTTGAGGGTTATTTAATGGGCAGAGTCATCATTTCCAATTTGTTATCAATGCAGTATAATGCTAGTATGGTCACTAGAAGTAAATTTCTGGATCATCTTTACAATGCTCAGAGTTATTTGATTGATGGATATCAAATCGGTAACTATGCGGATCAATGCAACGCTACCACTGGCACAGTGTGCTGTAACACTGGAATGAAGAGCATATCATTGGTGTCCATTAATCAGAATGCGAAAAATACTTCCACTCTGTATACTGATCTGATACAAACCGCACCCTATGGAACCAACTCAATAACCATCAATAAATGTAGCATCGATGTATCTAGCTTCACCACGCCTATTGTATTTGGTATCGTAGGTACAGGACTGAACGATACAACCAGTTCATTCTTTCGATACGTGATAGGAATGAAGGCTGCATTCTATGGAGAGGATGATCTTAGCGTTGGTAATCCATTCCTCAAAACATATGATGACTTTGGTTCTCTATCCACCAATAACGCGCTGCTGGATTTGATGTGGAGGAGAGACAAGGTGGTCGCTGTGGTTGGACACAGTAACCAAAACGACCATCAAATCACGAACACAATGTCAATATTCAATTACTCCATAAACTTTATCGCTCCATTATCTGGATCGATGACCCTCAGATATCCATTCAGACCCAACATCATCAACTATAGAGCATCGATAAGGGATGAGGTGGCAACCATGTTAAAGTTCTTGACCAATGCTCGCATTAAGAAATTTATCATTGCATCTTTTATTGTTAGTACCACATCCACCAATGAAGATGGTATCAAAGGGTTTCTCGAAATTGGAAGTGCCAATTATGGCGTCTCTCCCACTGATATTATAAGATTCACAGAAGCAAGTAGCAACGGGTTCATGTCTCGTCTCAAATCTGCATCGGAAGAGACCCAAGCCATCGTGATATTCGGCAACACCACTCATGCATTCAACATTATCAATGCCACAAAGAGTTTAGGTGCTATATGGATGGTATCGAACGATATGAACTTTAATAGTCTCACGAGCACCCTCACAAGGTATTCTGATCTAAGACCAATCATACCCAACGTGTACGCTACAAGATCATTACCTCCATTCGATATAAATTTAGCACCAAAGTTCCCAACCATGAACGCCTATGTAAGTGAAGTAAGTGACTCGACGTTCTTATCTGAGCAAGGATTGGATCCAACCAAATGGAAAACATACCTCGGAACATTTGGTTTCGAGGGATATGTAGTTGGCAAGTATTTGACTCAAGTGCTTCGTTCCGTTTCAACGTCGGCAATATCTAAAAGTAGGGCGATTAACGTTGATCAACTGAGGCGATTGTTTTTAGGATTAGCATTCAATACTCTTCCTACTAGTCAAGGTGATATTATAGTGGGTTCAATATCTTCTTCTTGTGAAGATGCTGATACGTGCTGTAACCAAATAACAAGAGGTTTGTTCATGCAGACGAGTACTGTGAATAGCGATACCACCATATCACCCACCTCAGTGGCCAATTTCTCGTTCGTCATGTCAGCCTGTGGCGTTGTTCTTCAATCATCGCCCACTAATATTCTTCCCTACATCTTGGGTCCATTAATCGCTTTTGGTGCATTGTGCGTTGTAATTCTAATTGGCATTCTTATATGGGCAAAGGTATCCAGATCCATCAAGATTGGAAATGCCCCAAAATCTGGACGTATGGCGGTAGCATTTACAGATGTTCAGAGCTCCACGTCTCTTTGGCAACAATTCCCTAACGAAATGGGAAGGGCGCTCAAGAAGCATAATCTAATTCTCAGAAAGTTGATATCCAAATTCAACGGCTATGAGGTAAAAACTCAAGGTGATTCTTTCATGGTTTGTTTTGCCAATCCCTATGATGCCGTTGATTGGGCAGTGAACGTCCAAAAAGAACTTTTGGATTGCGAGTCATGGCCTACTGAACTCATTGTTGGTAGTTATGATTGTAGAATGGAGTGGGATGATTTGAAAAATATAATTTTTAAAGGATTACGCGTCCGTATTGGCATTCATTTTGGAGAGGCAGAAAAGATCATCGATCCAACTACAAATAGACCCGATTACTTTGGTACAACAGTAAATAAAGCTGCAAGAGTGGAATCAGTAGCTAGTGGCGGTCAGATTGTTATTAGTTTCAGATTACTCAAAGCAATCGCCGATGATGTCATTAACATTGAAACTGGAGATAAAGCAGTAGATGAGAAGTGGTTTAGCGAAATGTTGGAGGAAGTGTCATCCGACGAGAGAACTACATTGACGGGAAGTTTGAGTAACTCCAACTCGAGGCAAGGCAGTACAAACAGTCTGAACCTGTCTATGATTAGCACAGGAGTATCAGAGAAGAGAAAAAGATATGGTGCAGGTGGTAATAGGTCGCTCTTGTATTACAGGTCGATAGGCGAACACGCTCTAAAAGGTCTAGCTGGAAAAGAGCTCTTGTTCAGCATATCTTGTCATAGACTGTCATGCAGGAAGTTTGATAAAAAGGATGCCGTCGATCCGATGGCAGATAGGGAATTGGACTTTACGTTGCCGACCTCACCTAGTGATGCTGAATTGCACTCTTACTCTCCCAGCACACCACAATCACATCATGGGTTGTTGAGGACTGCGTCGAACAAAGTCTTACCATCTTCTTCTGGCCCTAGTCCGTACGATGATTAAATAGAAGAAATAAATATTTGGTATTAATCAATGACTTTTATTTGTTTGTTATCACGAGTAAGACTTGGTTGACATGGACAAAACAGGGGATTGGTGACAAAAAGAATTTATTGAACCAAAAAGAAGTATCTAATAGACAACCTCTTTGAGGCAAATTTTTTAGTCCTCACGTCAAACATGTCAAATAATACCCAAGCAACATGAACGAATCGCATACAGTCATTAGACCCTTGCGTGCACGGGCTATATTATTACTTTTACTTTTATACATACACTACAGCCACTGCCAGGACACTACAACAACCTCGAACAATATCGGAAGAGGAGTGGCTCCTATAAGACAATCGGTTAAACGCACAACATTCTCAACCAAGTCTTTGCCGATACAGTTTGACCCATCTAATGGTGAATATTGGGAATCTATGGGAGTCTTGGCGATGCTGGGCGCTTGCCTAATTGTACTATCCTTCGTTCTCATGGTGATGTTACCTATACTAACAGGATTCAGATTACTAGGTGGAGCAGAACCAATGGTTGGGTTTCATAGGGGAAGAGACAGAAAGAAGCCATATCCGTCATCTCACAGAACCATTTTATTGCTGCTATTTGTTATCACTTTTGTCTTGGTCACGGGAGTAATCGGGCTATGTTATACCGTGAATTCTGTTTTGATGGATGATTTTGAAATGGCCAGAATATCTGTAAAGTCGTCACAAGCCAGACTATACAAGAATACTTTAGAAATGTATTTAGTTTTTTTAAAATTGGATGTTATACTCAACGTGACAACCTCTCCAGAGCTTCAAACGATTTTAAATGTAATGGCTTCGCTCACGTCTGCGCAGCAAGAGGCGATGAATAATACACTGGTCAGGGATGTGGGTAGAGTGAACAAGGTGCGTTCAAATGTATTATATTTTGTACTTGCTGTGATGCTACTTCCGTCAATTCTTGGAATATTGGGTGGTTCTCTTGTCATGCATGACTGTGCTTCTGTTGCGAGGACAATTTCTTGGTATAGTGTCCTTATATGTTGGATTGTCTTTACAATACATTTGCCTGCAGCATCTATTGGTAGTGATTTGTGCAAAGAAATGAATGATTACATGGCTTACGGGAACAGCACTAACAAAATAACTGTGCCCACATCAAATAATAATGATTTTATTTCACAAATAGGTAATGGTGTTCAGTCGGTTGTTGTCGGGTATCTTGATGTTGTCAGCCACTGCGCTCGTAATAAAACATTCATACCTGGCATAGGACTTGATCAATCTATTGTGAGCGGACAATTATTGTACATTAATCAGTTGCTCAGGAACGCTGATTCCGACAGAACTTGGTACAATTATGATATCAGTAACGTGAGTAATGCAATGTACCTACCAATTTTAACTAATAACACTGTTCTTCGGGATAACATAAAGTACAATATCCAATTGACCTTCTTTATGCAGCAGTCAGTAGATAATGTTACCATCTATAATAATTGTACGCATGTGGAGAGTGCTTACCAACAAGTACAATCGTCTTTTTGTGTAAATTGTATCAATGCTATGGATTCCATTTGGTTTTTATTTTTCATCTTGGGCTGTTTAAACACGATAGTAGTTGTGATCTGTAATTTGGCATACAAGAGGTTTAGAAGAAAGAAGTACGTGGTTCCGAGATTGAAAAGTAATTTTAGGATGGGTGGTGTTTATGTGAGAATAAATCATAAACTTTTGTAACAAAATCTTTATTCTCCCAGTTTTGCTTCTATTGTAATTGTTAATGTGTTCCGCGGCACATGATTTCAATCGTCATCATTCCGTAACGGAGTACAACTCCGAAGCAACAAGATGAGATATACGTTATTGGTACTATTACTTGTGGGATTAGTAGGCTGCAGTACAAATGTTACTGAGATTAAGGTGATTTCGTTCGATGTATTTGGTGCCCTCATGAACCTGGATAAGTCCCTCATTAGGAATATACATAACATCGTTGGAGACTATATCACCGATTCTCAAGTTGAAGCGTTAGCAGATGAATGGGCCGAACACTATGGAAATACATTTTGGCAGTACAACTCAATAATCAAGAATCCCGCCGTGAAACCTGCTGATCCTAACCTTTTTCGTTTGATGTTGGAGACCGGTCTACATCACATTCTTAAAAAGATGAACATTTCCGAAAAAATTCCTAGAGAACTTCAAGCAAAGTTACACCAATGTTGGGGCGATCTCATACCTTGGGAAAACACAGGAGAAACATTAAAATTCATTCATTCATTAAAAAATAAAGATGGGAGCAGACGCTTCAAGTTATCAATTTTGTCTAATGGAGATCGAGAAACTTTGGTGAATGCGTCAAAAATTTTTAAAACACAATTTGGTTTTGAGTTTGACTATATTTTAGGTTTTAGTGATGCTGGAATTTTCAAACCAGAGCCAAACTTTTATAAGGTTGTAGAGGATCAGGGCTACAAGAAGGAGGAAGTTCTGCATGTTGCTGGGTCGCAATTTGATGCCATCGGATCGAAATCATATGGATATAAATCTGCGTGGAATTTTGGGGATCGATCTGAATATGTCAACTTACTTGGCCAAAAGCAATTTGATATAGATTTTTATTTAAAGGATCTGTCTGATTTGAAGAAGCTTTTAGTTTAAATAAATGCATAGTTTTTAATTCTACTTCTACAACTTCCTTTTCGATGGCCGAATCTTTGTTGATGCGCACGTAATCCTTCTCCAAGCTCCTTTTAATCTCCTGACAGTGCTCCTCAACATCTTCCGCTGATGATACAACACCTTTTCCAATAATGCGAAATAAGTAATACTATTGAATAACACGCATTGTTACAAGTGACTTGTTTGCATAATTGAAATTGTTTCCGGATATTATATAATGAAATGTATTACTTTATATGGACCCCGTCATCATCAAATATGTAACACTGGGTTTTGTTGTATCCAGTACCAGCTTCGTGACTATATCCCACTTGGTTGCTAGCGCAAATTGTCCCGTTGACCTTTTGAATGTTATTGAAATGTGTGTGTCCATAAATCCATAATTCAACGTTTTCTGACCCCATCATATCGGAGAGATCAGTAGAAAAAGCACAATTTATCGGATTTGTTGTTGATTCGTATTGAGGATTACTTGTACCACGCTGTAATGGTGCATGATGGGTTAGAACCAACACCCTCTCTTCTTTTCTCTTTGCTAATTCTATCTGTGATTCCAACCATATCAACTCTTGCCGATGCCACTCATTGGTATCTTGCACGCGTAGAAGTTTGTACTTTCCGTCATGATTCAACTTGATATAGCTGTAGTCATTTAGTTGATCTGAAACAACTTGTGCGTTATGATCAGGTATGTTGGACCACAGCGTACAACCTAAAACTCTAATCGGTTTGAGTGAGCAACTCTCGTAAAGATAGCTGGTCTTGTGAAGGAAATGAACGTTGTCAAACTCCTCGCAAATCTGTTTTATAAGATTGTTACAACTATCGTACTCTGCATTGTAGTATTCATGATTACCAGCCACTAAGAAGACTAGTTCAAAATTTTGTTGTACTTTACTAATGAATGCTCTGTAATTACTGAGATATGGGGAACCAATATCACCCACCAGTGCAATGCAATTACCGACTTTTTCAACGTTAAAATCATTTCTGCTAAACTCTAGATGTATATCAGATACAACTTGTAGCTGAAGTCGACCCTCATGTAAAACCATCTTAAGTTTTAGTTTTGTGGCGGCAGACTTCTTGTGGTTGATTTTATGAGAATGTGGTGGTTTTATTATAATACAAGAAATCGTTCGAACATCAAACTAACCTCGAGAGAGACCACGGTTGAGGTGACAGTGAGTACATTTCACGGCACGAATCAACTTGGGAACGTGTAGATTGTTTACACATTGATGAAAACAAGCGTGCCACTGATTTTCTCATAATCATCATGGAGTGATAATGTGTTTAACGACGTGAGCAATGTTCGGACACGACCAGAAACAAATTTATGAAAAATGCTTGAGTTTATCATATATAAATATATTCTCAATCAATTCTACATCAAAAATTATCACTTATTGTGTCAGGGTTAGGTGCAAAATAAGTCGTCTTTTAGGTTTGTAAGGGATATAATTCATGCTCCTTTAGGTAGGAACCCGTTTTTCCAATAATCTTCTTCAGCCTTTTTTAACTTCCTCGTCTCGTCCCCATCCCCTCTTCCTCTTCTTTGTGGGAGAGTGCAGCGTATGAGGTCGCTTTTGGACGTTCTCAATTTCAAGAACTCGTTGGTGCTTTCGCAGAGATTGGTCAAAACCGTGGATCTTATTTGGCTTTTGTCCAGGGCCAAGGAGTCAGCTGCTCGTGCACCCTCTCGAACATGTCGCTCAACCTCGCTCCGAATGTCTCGACCAATTCGACCATGGAGTTGTTCTGCTTCAAGGGCCGTTCGAATTGTTGAATGACGGGCGTAAAGTTCTCGAACGCCTCAGTGTCGTACTCAGACTACTGGTTGAGGCAGGTCTGGTTGTTTTGGTGGAGAGTGATGGAGTTGTGAGCGACGGTGATGCCGTCCAACTCAGAGTAAGCGACAAATCTACCACTGTTCACGATGGTACCATCCAAATACGACAAATGCATGTTACGTTTTTACAAAGTCCCTATTGTTGACCTGGCGTACGAGTGTGAGCAAGTCAAAAAGCCATTAATCCTTTCCAACCCCAACTCATTTCGTTGTTCCAAGGATTGATAGTTTCAAACCCAAATATTATAATCTCATGTTTTCCTTCTTCGTTTATTCTTGAGCCATTTGCAACAAACTTTCCTTTGGTTGTTCTCTTTATTTTCATAATATGAGGTGTGATAAACATATTTTGTAATCACACTTTTTTAAAAAATCTATGTAATGCAAGATGAGGACTGTATAAGTGGGTCAGATGACGATTACACCCTAGAGGATGAGATTGATGAAGATTCTGATCTTGAACAGTGTTGATGAAAATGACACTCAGACAGATTTAATAGCAAGTCCTCAATTTTGAGCGGTTGAGAGGTAGTTCACGTCAATAATGTGACGCGTGATTATCTGATTGAAGATTTGTACTCCCCTCTCAACAACAACGCATGCTTTAATTGTATACCTCAGTTCGTCCTTGAAGAATGATTTTTTTAAATCGAGGAGGAAGATCTGTTTGGGTCACGCCATGATCGATTTATCCACAACATTATTATCATCTTTGATTAGGAATTTTCATCATTCGTATTTGAATCTCATTCAAATCATTCAGAGGTGGTTTCAAATCTCTAGATTCTTTGGACCCTTTTTTGATAACTTCTATCGTCTACGAATAGCAAATCAGAATTCATTATTATGGAATTACTAATTTAATCTTGTGGTTGTGCAACGCATCATTATAGTGCTTTTGGTCTAGATCGATCAATCGTTAGCGAAAGTAATTTGTGTAAATGTGTTTGGATGTTAATAATGGTAATAATGGGATTGGGTTGAAAGTATTCGTCTTTCGTAAGTAATAATTATTTCGATTATAAATTTATATCAAGGTATTATTATTCGATTGATTTGATTTGCTCTCCTTGTTGAGGTTGCATTTCACTCGACACTATACAAAAGGCCATATTGTAGAGTTAGCGTTTTCCAACGCTGAGAGAAACACTCCATATATCGAAAAAACATCTTCTATTGGGTCATAAGGGCCTTTGTCATTCCCGGTAGATCTCGGCACGGTATAAAAGTAATGGATTGTGAACAAATAAACTAAGCTTATTGATCGTGTACTATTATACATAGCATAATCACTATATAACTTATACGATTATTCATTACAGTGAACATCGATTGAGGCTTCAGACAGCGTTATAGAGAAAGGACTTTGGTTGAGCTTTACAATTAGTTGTTAGATGCCTTCACAAGGCAACAAAAAAGGTGTCATCACAACATTCCAATGTTATTGACGGAATCCAAGTACTCAAGCAGTTAAAGATAAGAAGTTTGAAAAGTATTTTGATATGGCAGCAAACTCTCAGGTTCATCAAATATGCTCATTAATTGACCCAAGAAAGAAGATGTGGATAGAGAAAACAAACCAACAGAAGTAGATAATGCTGTTTTTAGACTCATTGATGCTTGTGCTCCATACTTTACCAACTAAAGCCGGACTTCCATCCATTTAAAAATAATGATTATACAAAATCGTTGAAGAGCGACGATGATGCGACACACCACCACGGTCGGTTTGCATCGCCTGACAGTTTATAGGAGAACACACCAGACGGTAGTGCCTGTGAATCGTCGCAACAACAACGACTAGGACATCAACAACCTCAACAACAACCAAAGAAGAAGAAGAGACGCATTAGGAACGAAACTTCTCAGCAATTATTTGATGGCTACGTCAACTATTACCGCAAGGAGATTGCCAAATTCAATCGAAGAAACATTTGGCAGGTCAAGTTGGCGGACACTATTAAAAAAACTGTTCCTCTTGAAGTAGTATCAGAAATTTTTCTAATTTATTAACGTATGTAGGTTAAGATCAAAAGAAAGTGGAAAAATTACTCAACGAGAACAATAACGTCCGATGTTGAGAACAAAGATTTAATGCTATACTGGCCAAAATTCTTCACACACGACGAGAACATGTTCATGAAACAGTATAGTGCAATAGCAACTGTTATCCCATTCTCAAAATGCAACCAACAAAGATATGAACACGAAGGAGATGATGTAGAAAGCTTTGAGGTACCAAAAGTACAGTTCATTGTTTTGCATTCCATTTCTCAATGCCTGCTTCGACTATAGTGCCGGGATCTAATTTTGTTCAGTTCGAGTCCGTCACGTCATTTTGTAGATAAATGGAAAGGAGAAAGTAGGTACTCGATAGTACATTTTCATCGATCCCTCATCGATGACATGAAAGTTGATGGAATTGATGATCCATTATTTGTGCGAGGCTGCTAAATATTTACAAGAGCTTGAGGAGGAAGGACACCAGCTTGATTACAATTCGGAAGCGGAAGACAAATGAAAAATTAATTATGACAATAGTGGTGTTTAATGTACAATAAAAAACTGCCCTGTTCTGCTTGTATGCGTTTGCAACCGTTTATCCAACTAAATTATCAATGAACGCGCGTTATCGAACGAAATGCACCAAGCACGATGAAACTTGTATTTTTTCTTCATGAGTGAAAGAGGCGTTGATTGCCGAAAGGAATGGTTTGATGCTTGATTTGTTGTCATATTCCTTATCTTTACAAAATTATTTTTATTATCGATTGGACCACATTACAATCAATCCAAAAGTCTAAGAAACTTTGGATCTCTCTCATGATGACTTCAAGAAGTTGAGTTGTAGCAAACTTCTATTAAAGATCGCGTGCATATCCAATGGGACATTAAACAATAAGCGAAATCTCTTTGACTTCGCTGTAGAATATCCATATGCGCTTAACCTATCAATAAGTTTATCAAAGCTGATAGTGAATTTGGATGCGTTAAAAGGGATCTTAAAAGATTCCGAGAAATTTGGACATTTACAACTCCATGCCCATCTCTGAATACATCTCTATGAAAGTCACTCTCACCCGCTTCAAAGGGGATTGTCCCGTATTCTGTATTGATTACAGTGGAGTAGATGATGATGATCTCGAAGATTCCTTTTATAAAAAAAAGCAAAACTCTGTTATCTGTTAAGTGCTGTCTCATCATAGCGTCACCAACTAAACGATAACGCGCTCTCCCTACAGGCGATGCACACGACCAAAGTCAATATTATCCGAATAATGAACAATAGTATTTATTATTACAATCTTATCTCCACTTTTCTTCTCCTACGAACACAGTATAGCACTATAATACACACAATTATAAGCAAAATCACAAGTACCAGAGCGAGAGGTAATGCAACTACAATCCCAATGATAACTGGCGATACGTTTGAGATGTTGTTTGATTGATTAACAGTATTATTAGATTGAGACTGCTCTTTAAAACCAATAGAATACACTGTCGCAGCAACGCTACTTGGTGTCGATTGTGTTAACGACCTAAAAGAGCCGGAATTGTATTTAAAGTTGCTTAGCGACACCACCAAGTTGAACGATCTGATTATAAATGAATTATAGTCACCATTACTAATAGCAACAGAAACGCTGCAGAGTAAATTTCCACTATCATCATACAATCGTGCATACATGATGTTTTCATAAATATCTAATTTCGAATTATACTTTGCATTCGTGAACGCACATAATGTTCTATTGGAGACGGAGTATGTGTTAACACGTAGATTGACTTCAAAGTACTTGCTATTAGTTTCCAATTCGTAATTGAGTGATGAGAAGAGTAAAAAGGAAGATGAAGAGGATATCCAAAATTCAACATTACCATATCCACTATAAGATGGAATGGAGAAGGACATTACCGCACTCTTTTGTTTTGCAACCCTTTTCTCGGTGCTAACGATGGCTCTCCTAATATATATAGTGTTGTTAAAAGTAGATGAGAGCCCTACGGCTGAACCTGAGTAGGATATGTTGGGCTGTGAGGACGCGAACACATCATTTAAATTGCCAGAGAAGGCTGATAATGAGAATCCATATTGAAAATCCAAGGTGTAGTCAGTGGAGAGTGGATAAATCGTAGGAGTTGGAACTTGTGTAGTGGAGTTTAGAGTAGAAGGTATTGTCAACGTAGTATTTGGTGTTGTAGTATTAGTGGTAGTTGGAGTGGGTGTTGGCGTAGATGTTGAAGTATAAGATTGTGTCTGTGTCGGAGTGGGAGTAGGAGTTATATTAAGGGTGTATGTAGGTGATGGACTAGGTGTAGATGTTGGTGTTGGAGTTGGGGTGGGCGTAGGTGTTGGTGTAGGAGTTGAGGTGGGTATTGGTATAGGAGTTGGTGTAGGAGTTGGGGTCGGTGTTGTCGTAGGTGTTGGGGTGGGTGTAGGTGTTGGCGTAGGTGTTGGCGTAGGTGTAGGTGTCGGAGTACGCGTTGGAGTGGGCGTAGGTGTAGGTGTCGGAGTACGCGTTGGAGTGGGTGTTGGGGTAGGAGTTGGGGTGGGTACCAGTGATAATTGATAGATTCCAGTATCTGCTGTGACACCATAAATCTGATTTTTCTCATAATTGTTTATCATGCCGTTAAAAAATGAACCAGGCGTCATTGCTCTCAAAATACCAGTATTCAAATCAATATATGATCGGCCCCCCAAATACAAGATATTGTTTACTTTGTCCATATATATTCTATTATATGCTCCCACTGAAGTTGAATTTGCTAATACATCAAAAGGACCAATTGAGGTCGAATCTGTTCCTGCAACTAAGGTCAAATCACGAGTTTGTTTGTTGATGACTCTTACTGTCGAAAATTCTGATATATAAAGATTACCAATAGTATCCACATCAATGGAAAGCATAGTATTAGGTGGGAGAGTGGAATACGTAACGCCAACGGTTGGTACTATGTTATAATCACTAGACGTAAATGTTTTGGTTGCACCATTGGTAAGATTGACCATATATATATCATTATAATCACCCACATACAAGAGATTATTGGTAATGTCTAGAGCAGCATTTGACAAAGAACCAGAAATAGGGCTGGCAATAGTGCTAATAATGTTGGTGCTCATATCAATCATCCTAAGAGCACGATTTCCAGAATCTGCAATGTACATTACTTTGCGACTAGGGTCAATGATTATTTTTGTAGGGTAAGCCAGATTGGCATTAGAAGCAACGCCACCATCTCCCGCATAATAAGGTTGACCCCTACCACTATAAGTGGTGACATTACCAGTGGTCATATTAAGCTTTTTGATACGATTACTGATATCATTATAGTACATGACATTACTATCAAATGGGTCAATGGCCAATGAGGATGAACTAAACACCACACTGTTGAGGGCAGGTGAGTTTTCACCGACATAGCCCCAGTATCCAACACCAGCTACGGTGCCCATGAGACCACTGGTGTAATTTAAAAATCTAATCGTATTGGTGTTGCCCTCTGCAATAATTACCAAGTTATTGGTATAATCGGCCGCGACTGCTTTAATATTTCTGAGCACCATGGATGAAATAGGAGCTCCATCGGGTGAATATGCGTAGTTATTAGTATTGGTTATAATTTGCGTCTGCGTTCCATCAACAGTGTTGACACGATACACTGAACTAGTGTCACAAAAGTATAGCCAATGATTGATAGGATCATAAGAGAGAGACAAGATGTCGGGGGAAAATCCAGTGGCTAACGTGGTTGTGTTATAAGTGGTCATATCAATCACTTTGATTCCCAATGGTAGAGCAACATACATGTAGTTACTATCAATCAATATACCGCTGGGCGAGTTGATAGATGAATTTAGCGCGAGGCCGCTGCTGCCGGCGCTTACGGCCGTAGAAGAACCGTCGCCAGCAAATGTGGAGATGATGCCTGACGTGCGGTTAATTACTCTGATTCGATTATTGAATCTATCGGCAACGTATAATAAATTGTTGGTAGAGTCAACGGCCATGTCAGCCACATCATTCAATAAACAATTGATGGCTAAACCTCCATCTCCGCTAAATCCATTGCGATTGCAATCCCCAGCAATCCTAGTCTTGGCTCTAGATGACGTATTAATGGCCGATATGCAGTTCGTTTCACTAATGTAAAGTAGATTTTTGTTGGGATCAGCCACAGGATTTGATGGAGTTCTCAATGATACTGATGTACTAACCCCCACAGTGGTAATTCTATTACTGGTTCTGTTCACAGCCATGATACGGTTACCAAGGTTTATGTACGCAAGGTTATTGATAATATCAGTTCCAAAACCATAGAAGGTACCAAACTGAGCAAGTTTAGCGTCGCTGTTCTCAGCAATGAAATTATTCGATCCAGAGTAACCAACTATAAGCCTATAATTATAGGCGGTGCACATGACGCAAGGTAGGAGGCATAACCATGTAGAAATGAACCTTATGTCACGATAGCTGCAACACATGACCAGGGTCAATAGTGCAATCATGTTTTGTATTTTTTGTTGGCGATGCAATTTCGAAATGAAAACAGTGTACGGTATAATTTGAATTGGTCCATGGGACATTTATAACTTTAAAAGCATGATCAGTTTTCTATAGATGGAAGATTGTCCTAGAATAGCTGAAATGATTTTTAAACCTTATAACCCCGAATGAAAATAAACTCGCATGATGAACGACACAATATACCAGACATACTCGTGACGGGAAACAATAATTTCAGACGCGCACATCTTACAAAACAATTGCTCGCTGCCACTAGTCATCGTAATATATCTGTTATCTCGCCTCCAGATAAACAAAACTTTACATCTTCTCACAAATTTTCCATGCCCGTTGAGTTTGACAAACAAGAAGAAAGTGATGACGCAGTTAGATACTTGAACGAGATGATAAACAAACACCATAAAGATATTGTTATAGCCAGCTAGCACTGCTTCAGAACTCCCTATCAGCAGGGTTATGTACGACGACATTTACACTGCCAAGTTGACGAAGAACAGTTTAAAGCACTATTTGGGAACAACCTTAACTATCGCACCTGTATCAAGAACAATTGGATGGTAAAGGTTAAATTCCCAGTACAATTTGTGTACCTATATCAAAACAGTGGARGTCGATACAAAAGTGCGTTCAAATGGATGTCAATACCATTAACTTGTGAGGATTTAATAACAGGGATGTCCGTTCCAATATATGATGGGAAGGTGGCGAACAAACAAGTTAGAAAAGCACAAAGAATTAAAAAAAATACACTAACAAATAAACATTAAATGTAGTCAATGATTATCACTGTTGTTTATTGCAACTTGGTTCAAGTATTTACATTTTCTCAATAAATGCTGTCCATTTCCCTACTCTTTAGATATCTTTTTTCCAAAAGGTAATCTTGTACGGCTCGACTGTACATGATGCACAATAACAAGAAAGTGTATGTAGTGGCTTTGATATTTATATACTTTGGTTTAAATTGTCCATTCATCGTCGTTCGTCATTCATCTTAGTTTGTGGTCGTTCGTCGTCGTTAGCATGAATTTGATTTTTAAGCCATTGCCGTATAAAAATTGGTGCATTTATAATGCAACATATCATTGGTTCACGATATTGCCCTGGAATGTTGTGGACGTTGTGATTCAATAATATTTTGTAAGCTTTGTTGAAGATGCTGCACTTTTGCCAAACTTTCAACAAAAATTTTGAACATGTCGAGGTACAAATTGCAGATTTTAAATCACTCTTAAATACAACAAGAAATGATGCACGTGTAGTTTATGTGAGTTGCACTACTCATCCTACCGTTCAAAATACCAAATGAGCAAAGCCAACGGTGAGGAAATTAACATATCAAATGAGGACTGTTTGGTGTGCCAAAGTGGCGGTGAGTACAATCGACTAATTGATTACTGCTCTAAAAGTCTAAACAAGAACATAGGAGACTCAGCCTTCAAAACTCTATGTAAAATAGAACAGCACCCACATTTACCAAGAGAATGATAGTTCAGCAGATCCAGCATATATATTTGTATTTGGGTCAGAGGACCTTGAAGGCGGCGACACTGAGTTTGAACAAATAAATACAATAGTCGCTATGAGGCATTGTGATGTGGCAAGGGTTAACTTTAATTGTATACGAGGACACCACACCACAAGGAATTCTAGAGCGTGGCATATATGCTTATTTTTATGTGCTATGTATCTTGAAGAAAGATGAAGAGCAAGTTTTATTACGATTATCCCCACCAGTAGTACAAAAGATACGTATTCGAATTCTGTATTGTTACATTCATGCACCGCAAATTGTACTAAATTAATTAACGACATTAACGTTTATTGCTGTTTTTAATTTATATTACACGACACTTCTGTGTTTATCAAATTTCTTTACTTTTCCATTTTATACACGATGTTTATCTCCTAAATTGAACATGGTTCTAGGATTGATGAGCATCTATCTGCAACTGCACTCCTTGTGAGAATGTTGAACTGAGTGAACTCCATCGAAGTACTCATTTGGTATAAAAATGTCAAGAATTGTATTACGATAAACCCTTGCTTCTATTGTATTGATCGGATATTTGAGAAGCCTTCGCAGCAGCCTCAATAAATTGCAAATAACTGTGCAACAGAAATTCTGTCCCAATTTGTTATTTTATCCTTTCCCGCTTGTTTGGTTTGTACACTAAATCGTTATACAGTTTGATGTTGGGTAGTACCTATGCTACAACTTGACCTGGCGTGACTGCTTGGGAGGACTTCACGAATTGAGCCGTTCACAGAAGTGTGAGAAAAACAAAAAACGGTTTGTCAGTTGATGACGAGGGGTCGATCGAATGGCAAAATATATCAACGAGTAAACCATCAAAACATACATGGTCAGACATTCAAAATGTAGATTCTGGATTGGTACGAATGAAAAATGTTGCAGGAAGGAGGAGAGGCTACTGGAAAGTGACAACAGATCCAAACTAACGTTAGTTAAAGTGAGCATTTTATTCAACAAAATACTCAACCTCAAATCCGGATTCAAATTCACCCTCCGAATTGAAGACCACATGAGCAGAGCTTGACTGAACCATAATGTAATCCATAGGAATTTTAATACCATGCACAACAGCCACAAGCGGACCGTTCTCACCTTCATAAATGCGCACTTTATCTATAAATCTTCTACTAGATATGCTTTGGAATTTGAATCCAATCCTGTTAGCTCTTTCAGGTTTGATACTCCAGACCATAGTCTTTCTTTCATCGTTTTCTGTTACTTTCGCTCCAAAACTACCTCTATTACTAGTCATGGGAATAACATTGATGCCAGCAAATGGACCAAGAGAGTTGGAAGGCGTGGAAGCATTCTGACCAATGCTGATTTCATACAGCCTTTGTAAACTAGTAAAATATCCACTAAAATCTTGTGGTATTAAATTCCACATAAAATCAGGTCTATAGAAATAATAGTGGCTCCCGCCAACAACATCGTCCTTATTGTCAACCTCTACAGTGTAGTTGAACGTGGATGTCGAATAGGCAGGCTTTCCAGCTTCGTATTGTGCTTCAATCTCCAAACCATAGAAGACATACGAACTGATATCGTAGCTTTTGACGGCTCCGTAGGTGGTATTGATTGGTGTGACTCTATAAACATTAGATTCAAACCCGTACACAGGTTGGTTCCATACTGGTCTCTCGCGATCTCTATCAAATATGAAACCTCTCTGCCTGATACCTAGTTCATTGGCCAAAACGACATGGAGTGAACCTGCGTTTATATCAGAGCAAGCTGGGTCGGCTAAAAACTCTTTCAACGGACTTGCGTTTCTATTGCACCGGCTTCCTATGAACAAGTTTTCCTTTCCTTTGGGTTGGTATTCTGCAACAAAATAACTCAATAATCCCTTAATGTCACTGCTTCCAAATGGAAGAACTAGTCCGTAATCGGTTGTGATGTTGACAGGGTGTGGTTCTTTATAGTATACGGAAGCAGGAGCCCAACCGTGGCATAGGCCCCACCATCCCTCATCACTCGGCCTATAAAAGTAATGAGACAAACAAGTATTAAGAATGTTACGAAGTTCTCTTCCATTCACTCTTCACAGTAGGGTAGTCAAATCTTTCATTATAAATGTCAAATTTTTCGGCTGGCGACAACCTCATTAAATCCTCCCACGACTTTGCTAATAACTCCTCTTTAGTGTACAGTTCATACTCAAACTTCTGCTCCACAGATTTCCACCATCTTTGAGACAGGCCTCCTTTAAAACTTGGCCAATAGGTGTCAGACCATGGTGTTGGTAGAGTTATCTTTAAGGGAAGTTGTGCGAACTTATATTGATACTTGCTGGAGAAATTCACAGGATCATTAGCCTTGTTCCACCTCTCCGATAACACGCATGCAGCCAAACAAAATAAGAGAAATATTCTCATACCAGAGTATCGATTGTTGATTGTTTTCGATTTTAGCAAAAATCCAACCAATAAAACTTGTTGTAATAAATCTTGCACACGCAAAAAAGGAATTCAATAATAAAAAAGGTGTACTTGTCAATTAAAGGTCACTAAATAATATATCAAATAAAACAGTAACAAGCAGTTTGATACAAGTCTCCCTGTTACTAATACTATACATCTCATTATCCTCAACAGTATTATGGAAGTATCAAGTCAACAAATTAATTTCATTAATGCATCACAACAGTGACACACTTCAACGATCCAGAGTCCTTCTTACCAGACAGCAGCGGACACACCAACATATGATCAATCCAACATTGCTCCGCACAAGTACTCATCAAATACTTTTGAACAACAACACATTACAAACGAGACATCACCATGCGGCACAACATTTCAAATCTGAGCATACCAACATGTATATCACCCTTACATCAGACCAAACATACATTATCATTAATCGCATTACACTTTCCCTCACGATCTTCGACAAACAATCACAAGATCAACAAACACATTAAAAGCCATTACGCACACAGTCACTTGTAACAAGTTCTAATCGGCGCTGATTTTGGTGGGTGGCATCCACCATCCATTTTTGGTGTTAATGGTGGTTTACACTGAGTGTTAACGACAGATGGTGGTTTACACTTGGTGGGTATAACCGACGGTGGTTGACACTTGGTGTGTGCCACGATGTGTTTGACACCTCGAGTTTTGGTGGTACGATTGGTGGTGACAACCATAAAACAAAGCATTCTCTGTCCATGTACGCTGCAAGTGAATGGAACATCAACATTAAAGAATGGTATTTTAATAAAATGTTCAAATAAATTGATTAACATTGTTTCTTTTTGCTTCACTGTCTCATGATAATTCCATCTTAATGTATCTAGAACTTCTGTTATTTTCGTAGCATAAATCTCTCCTGTCGGCAAGTTGCTTTTCTGCACTTACCATACAAAGCCTTTTGAGCACTATCACGTTAAACAAAGTCCTAGTTTCGCGTGGAAATCACACAGGGATTTAAACCACTTGCACTGGTCGACATCTCCGAAGATATTTTGTAATCAAGTGACATCTTTCGACCCTTTTGGTGTGTTGTAATTATTAATTACAATAGAGAAGAACATCAAGAAGCGAACACTAGCATGTGGAGGTTGGGTTGGGTTTCATAAATCATAACGACTGTTGACCTTCTTTCATATTCTTTTGCGAAGCACGAAGTGCTGAGCCAGTATAGTAACAACTCAATTTATAAAAACAACCTCTGTTTCAACAGGCAGGCTACCTGCATCATCAGACGCGTTACAGAGTTTTTATTGTGAAATTTGTTACAAAATGTGGTCAACTATCATCAACTCAGGTTTCGGTTGTAATGTAAGTCGCCGTTGGGGGTAAATAGGAGGCTGGCTGGTTTGGGTCCCCTCTTGTCATATGCATAAAAAGTAACCTAATGGTGTCGACTGGTCAGCGGTATTCACTTAGTGGAAGCGACAAGTTCATGTCCGACCGGCTGCAATGCTTCATTCCAATCTGTAAATCATCCAAATCTAACCTTCTTATGAACTGTTCATCGATACTGTACCAGTCGGATGACCGGCAATAAAGATTTCCAATAATTATTCCAAGACCTTCTTCAAT
>JAOPGA020001890.1:0-35984 GCA_026419775.2 Acrasis kona | reverse complement strand
TTAACCTAGCACCAAACAAATCAAATGGAACAGAAGCAGGCACCATCATACACAAATGATATGATGAAATTACTCTCCTTTATGATGGAGTCACCTTGTATAACTCCATCAGAGGACTCGCGCAAGACCATACCAAATCGCCCTCTAGCGCCTATGTACGACCTCACAAGCACTATTGCGAACCTGCAAGTGTATGACCAAGGTCCCAAAGGAGTAATGTCAACGTTCAAAGAACGCCCTTTGAGCCTACCCAGCGTGAATTGCAATATAGTGATCGAAGACACTACCATAAATGAACAAAAGATTAAATCTTCATTTATTCCTAAGCCAAGACCAATCTCACTTCAAAAAAGGGATTACCAATCAATGCTACTAAATGCGCGCTCGCCTAATGTCGACTTAGACTTTTCACTAAGTCCCAGCTTAACGTTTTTATCGCCACTTATGAGCCCAATAGATATGAGTAGTATGGTCAGTCCAAACAAGAAGAAATTTAAAATTACACGTTCGCCTCTCTACGACAGTCATGATTTATTCTCAGTCCTTGTGGACATTTGTGATGGACAAAACCAAGACCAAGACGAATTGTTCAACATGGGCAATAACTAAAATTGTATTTTTAATATGTACTATGATGAGCGTATGAGGAATTGTTAGGTGGTGAAGAAGCAGAGTTAGCTCCAAATACATCACTCAATAAATCATTCGCTTTTGCAAATGCTCTTTGTTCTTCTGTACCGTGTAAATCCAACTTTCCTAACACCAAGTGAATTCCTCTCTGTCTAATTTCGTCAGCAAAGTTGTTCTTCACATAACGTGTCACGCTGTTCAAACCATCATTCATGAGTCCTCTCACACTTCTTTGACCTGTTCTTGTGTAATCTCCCATCAAGGCACCAGTACCAGTATACAAGCTGCTGATACGATCTCCATTTTCACTCCACATGTGATTGAAAAGTTTTTCGAGTTGAGGATAAGCCAGCAACGAATTTCCTCTCCTCTTGGTAATGTTCATGTCGAACATCATTTGCAAAAACACTCTCCTGCTGACATAAGTCTTGGCAACGTTTGTGCGATCGCAACAATCTACACAGTTGACCCGGAATATTCCTTCTTGACGGCGCAATACTTTAGGTTGGAAAGAGTAGTCGCTTGGACTGTCGTCGCCCAATGATAAAATTTTGCTCTCTCTTGTTGCACTCGGGTCGGGTTTGTGTTGAATAGAAAAGTAACCAATCTCATCAAACTGTGGTTGTAGCGAGTCGATGAGGTCGTCCAACTTGCTAAAATCTAGGCCTTTACACTCGTGATGTAAATCAAAGTGAATGTACTTGACGTAAGGTTGTGGGAATTGGGAGTAATTTGCTAAACGTTCAAACATGTCGCTCAACTTACGCTCTTGACTCTCCTCCTTCTTCTTACACAAATTAATCGCAACGACAGGTCCTGGGTACGATTTGAAAACATCCTGGAAATGTTGTTCGATGACAGCAGTGTGTTGCCTCACATTGTTGTCGAACTTGATCTCTGGAGTGTATTTTAGATTCTCTGCAAACTGTGTCCATTGGAAGGGAATGCTACCACGAATTTGTCTGAAGGAAGAAAAGACGCCGTTACAATCGATAAAGTGCTCAACTTCGCAGTAATTGGCAACATTTCCTCTTTCATCCGCTCCACGACAATTGTAACGAGTTCCTGCCCTCATGTTGCTGGTGCGGCAAACAAGACCAAAAGTCATCTCGCTATCTGCGACAACAGTTTTTTCGATAATAATCAAACCCCTAATCATGGGTAAAACATATCTGCTCAACCCACTCTTGCTCAATGCGGAGCTCAAATGCCTGTTCCAGAAGAAGTGCCTGGCGGCATGTGGTGCCCTGTTTTTGGTATTAGAGTCCTGGAAGTCAACGCAGAGGTTAGTTGTGTAGCTAAAGTAGAATGAATCGTGCTCGGTGAATACTTTATCAGCCATTAATAAGTAAGCATCATCCCTTCTCTTGCTATCTTCTGGAGATGATATGCCTGATCTTGATGGTGGTTGTAGTGGGTCGATGGGAAGGAATTTAATTTCTCTCAAACCATACACATGGTGACCACCGAAAATACTACCAACGTACTCTCTTCTCACGATTACTATTAAATGCCTCTGTCCGACAAGCTCAATAACTCCGACAATACCAAAAACTCTTGTCATACTATCTGCGCCATTAAACATGCTGCCCTCTTTACCAGTCATGTCGAGTTGTTTGAACTGACCGGTCACTCTGTCCAAAACTAGTACATCAGAGTATAGTCTGGTGGGAGTTCCAACAGCTCTAGCACTTCTTTCGCGTGGTAAGAAAACATACCGCTTTGGAAATTCATAGAGTTCGTACTCGTCGAAAGTAAAGTGGTCACTCATGACGTCGTTAAATTGTAATTGTATTAAACGTTTGTTTTTGGATAAAATTTGACGCACTCAACTTCATACAAACATGACAAACCTCTTAAACTCCATTTTTGTGAATATTCAATACAATCAACATTTAGTTGGAAACATGCGATTTATTAGTATCTCTTCAGATTTATTTAGACAACGTAATTCAAAATTTTTTGCTTGAATGGCCCATGAAAGGTCTTGAATATTCTCAAACAAGCATAAAGGAACACACCTACCAATATCAGTACGGATCCTGAAATGTGCAATGGACTAGTGCTCAAAGTTTTTTTGATTCCCCAACTTTCAGGTAAAGAGTGTGTGGCAATAAGGATGGTGTATAAACCAATTTGAGGAAGCCTAATCATGTAAATAATAAACAGGTATACTTTTAACTTACGTTATCATTTGATGAAGGACACCCACACTAATCACTCTCAAATTAGCAGTCACAGCGACCACACTTGTTTGATAAGTCAACGTCAACAATGCACCAGCAAGTACTACAAGAGACATGATCCAATTATCACGCAATGCCTGCCAAACTGTATCATTGGTTTGGATTTTTAGGAATGTATCTAACACTAAGGCGGGTATCAAAATAAAAATTGAAGCAAGACTCATTTTGACCATTGTTATCTAAATGTTTCAGAGAAGCACAATCATTTAACTAACCTCAATAACACTCATCCTAAGACCAGGTGTTGAATCAGTTTTCAAGCAAGTAATTCTCAACAATACTGAACCTGCGCCGGAGAAGAAAGATGAAGCCAAATTAATGATGATGGCCGTCGGAGTCACATCCTGATGTTATCGTTAGCTTTGCTTAACAATTGGTTCGTACCCAGTCGTTCTTTGTGACATCAACTCCTAAAAGTACTACACCCGTTATCACAGTCAGCGAAAACGTTATTTGCAAGAAGGAAGGTATCTCACTTTTAATGAAAAAGGAGAATATGATGACCCAAATAAATGATGTAGTTTTTAATAAAACATGAACGTTAACAGGTACTTTGTCCAGTCCTAAATTCGATAATGTTATTGTCCCAGCAAATAAGAACGAAACAGGAAGCAATACCAATCTAAATTAATTAGAAGCATCTAAACCAAATCACGTACACTTTGTGTAGAAGGGAGCGCAAGTCAGAAAAAATCCATTCGTCACCGGGATGTTCCATCAGAATTGCATCGTTACTATTAATGCCTGGGGTCACAAGTTTGTTGCCTCTTGCCTTGATCAATCTCTCCAACACACAGTAGAACATTAGACATAGCGCGACAAGTCCAACTTGTACAAGTGTTATTGTCACTGGATAATGAAACTTTTTCTCGCTTCCTAATCCACTCGTAACAATCTTGTTGTACATTGGAAGGATCATGTCTGCAGCAAAGTATAACAACAAGAAGAAGCTAGTCTTCAAAACCTGTCCTCTCTTAGGTGGTGAAGAGGATGTATTAACAAGTGGTGATGTCTCTTCATCCTTGATATGTTCAATTTGATTCATAATTTTGTAATAATTAATTTATTTTCACATTTACAAAGCAATTTAGACAACAATGGCTGAACTTGGCACAGTATTAATACCGCACTTGCCCCATGCCAAACGGAAGGTTCCCTTCTCTCCCCAGTCTCCCCAACTGTTCTTAACGATCCAGTAGTTGATTTCGTGTCCGAAGATGGTCTTTGACTTTCCGAATCCAACCAACAAGACACCATGATCTAGTGAGGCAGCATCGCACCAGTAGGGGTTGCTGACACCTCCAAAGTACAATTGTAACCACTCAGCGTTGACTGCGACGGCAACTGGTCCGTTGTCAACCAACCATGCGGCGAGCTCTTCGTCCTTTGTTGGTAACATCTTGTATCCGCTGACGCGAACAGCAACTGTTTCATTCTTGAAGCGGCACTTGTCGTCATAACCTTCATAGGCGTAGGACTCTTCGCTGTCGATACCTCCATGGTTCTGAACGTGTTGGAAGGCCAACCACATCAATCCTCCATTGCATCCTGAATCGCAAACTTCTTGTCCTTCTTGAGTCTCACATGTGTGGTCGCAGTCAACAAGGTTTTGTTCGCTCAAAGAAACCAACTTCTTGTGTTTTAAGAAGTTTTGTCCCTCCAAATTACCGGTTGCGGAGAAAGCCCAGCATGATCCGCATGATCCTTGGTTCTTGACAGGGGTGACTGCACCCTTTTCTCTCCAGTCGAAGGAATCGGGTAGAGGGCCGTTGCGGGTGTATGATTCGACGACTTCGGCGTTCTTGATGGTGGCTCTCATTTGATCGGGTGTCTTTGGTGGCATTAGGTACTTGCTTCTGAATTCTTGTTCCGTCAAGTCAGAGAATTTAGTGACTCCGTAGACCTTGTCTTGTGAGATAGTGTTGTACTTGTGTGCCTTGATGACATTTTCCTTGAAGATGCCGAACCTCTTGTCTACATCGTTGTCTGCGTATACTCTTTCGTATTTTCTAACGAATTTTTCGAACATGACTTTCAACTCTTCATCTGTGTATGGTGCAGCGAGAGCGAATGCTATGCATAACGCAAAAGTAAGGATGTATGCTACTTTCATTTTTGATTTTTTGTGGGGAATGTACTAGATTGAATTCCTTTTTGATCAGGATTGGAGTAAATATTGTAATGTGTTTTTAGATCTCCGTTCTCCGGTTTCGACCGCTCACAAAGTCCTTTATCCAATCACAAAAAGTGATCAATTTTTTGACATTGCGATCTGGTTCAACTTTGACTTTGCATTTTTTAATCTTAGTTTCAAACAAAGTGAAAAGAGTTTTGGAGTTTTGTTACCTTTCCATAAATATTGGAATTCAACTTATCATGAAAGAGAAGATTATAAATCAATTAAATTTTTAATTTGAAACAGATTTTGCACATGAATATCTGATGTTCACACAAATTACATTACGGTCATATTCCAAACCATACCTTCGATCAATTATGTTACAACTAACCCCTTTTCGGCTTTCTTAAAAATCGCAGCAGTAAGTACGCTATCGTCCTCCCTACTACTATAATCAGACACAGAAATCCAATCCCCACCCACGGATTATAAAATATTGGTGCAAATCCCAAATTTTGTATTACTGACTCTCCCACTGGTTGAGAACAAAGTTGAGGTGCTTCAGGACACTCAAATATTCTATCCTTAAATTCATTAACTGAAAGAGATTGAAAGCTGTAGGTTTGAACTGATAAATAAGTCAACCATATAGCCCATGGAGGGATGGTATTGATTTTAATGTAAAAACCGGACACAATGGCCATCGCAGTTAACACCACCGTTCCGTATGTATTGGCTGTTGGAAAATCAGGTGCAGCCAATGCCGCAACTAACCCGTAAGACTGCATCGCCAATGCTTGAACAACAAGAACCAACAAGAAGAAAAAGAAACGATCCACGGCAGGGTTTAAACCCGCCATCCAATACACAATTATTCCATACAACACGTTAAAGAAAATGGTATTGGGTAACTCTGCAAGACTATTGGCCAAGAAATAAGTGCTAGCATGATACATTTTAGAACCTCTCTCCCTCATGTACAACGCTTTATTTCTAGTAAAGAGATTCAGGGTTAATGCAAATGTGGAAGTAGTTTGATTCACAATCACAAAATAAATCACTCCGATGCGATCTTGTATTCTACTCTGAGTGGTGTCCAACCTAAAGAACAGCAGACCAACGACAACAGAGAGAATAAAGGCCTGAATAGCCCTTGCAAACGTTGCCGCACTATCGCGAGATACATTAATAAATTGACGAGTCAAAAGAGTAAAGAATTGCATTTTGTAACCAACTCGATACGATTTTAACTTTTCTTCCATAATGTCTTCTAGTCTCGGACTGAGAGGACTGCTCACATCGATGACATCCTCGTCATCCCAATGTTGAAGTACTTTGCTCACTCTGTCCATGTCCATCAACCTCGTTTCTCTTCTTTTTCTTTTCTCTGCCGACATGACTTCGTCCGCAATAATTGGCAGCACTTTGACTTCACTCACCAAATCAATGAAGAAATCAGCAGGGTTGTAGCTGGATGGACATTTATAACCCATGGCACTGAAATAGTTGACGGCCATATTTGCTTGTCCAAAGTATGCTATTCTTCCGCGAGCCAATAATAGGAGTTTGTCGAACATGTAGAAAATGTCACTTCGTGGTTGATGTATGGTTAATATTACTGTTAACCCACTTTGTGCTAATTTGTTTAATGTTTCCATTACGCTTTTGGATGTCTTTGCATCGAGACCTGATGTAGGTTCGTCCAAAAATAGAATGCTTGGTTCGGTCAATAATTCAATGCCCATTGATGTGCGTTTGCGTTCACCTCCAGAAATGCCCTTGATAATGTTAATTAAAATGTTTGAAAAAGTTTCAAAAACCTTTGTTACTCCGGGTACACCAACTAAAGTGTCGGCTGATTTTGTCAGACCAAGTTCTGCCATAATTGTGTCAATCCTGTGCCATCTTTTGTTCCATTGTTAAATCCACCCAACCTTAGCATTGCGGCGTATCGCAGATTTTCTCTCACTGTTAGATTGCCCATTAATACATCGTCCTGCTGTACGAAAGCAGAATAAGACCGAAAAGCTTTTGTTGTTTTGACTCCATTAACACTAACAACTCCTCCATGATTTTTAACCCTCCTTGATAAAATGTTTAAAAGAGATGTTTTCCCTTAAATGTTAAAGAACTGGAAGTTTTAAGACTTACCACAACCTGACTGACCCATGACTGCCAGAATAGTTCCTGATTTGACATGGCCTGACATTGGATTCAAAATTGTTTTGTCAATTTTCTTTTGTGGCAGATAACCATGAAGAAATCTTCGTACGAAATTCGCATTTTGAGGAGGGGGAGCATTAACCTTTACTTTGAATTCAATGTTTTTCCACTCGAGACCCATGGGTGGTCTTGTGGTTGTGAATAGTGGACTTGCATTATCGGGAGAGTTCACAGACACGTTATAATTCTGTTGTTTCTCTCTATTAATACGCTTCTTCTCGAGAAGCAGTGCTGCTGGGTCTATGTGCACCATTCGTCCTTTCACAAGTTTGGTGTCGAAATATTCTGTCAAACTTCATCCCAGTTTGTTGCATTTTCCTTTTTTAGGGATTTTATCGGTGATACTTTTAAGGATCATCTACAAAACCTGGTCTATTATAACGAGACGATATAATCCCTCTGATAGTTTTAATTACCGATATCAATCCAAAGAGTACCAATCTTGTGCATGTTGTCTCAACTATAATGTGGTGGATGTTATGATGGTGTCATTTAGTAGGTGTTTGTGAATTACCTGTGATTTACTCTTACAACGGTTATTGAAATAGTTCCAGAATGTTCAACACACCAACTTCGATCCCCTCTATAACAGTAGAACAATATCACAGAGATCATGTCTCAAGAAAAGGACAAAAGCCAGCAAAGGTGGTCAGAAGAAGCTTTAGTGAGCTAGTCATGTCAAACAATAAATTTGACGCCTACATTAATAGAGTGGATCCTGACTATGATGAAGTATGGTTTGGCAAAGATATAGAAGTTTCAATCCACCCTTACACACCACCCAACCCTCCCAATTCGAAGAAGCCATGGAAGCTGGAATTAGAGAAGTATGATTATAAGGTGGACTTAGAGGATACAGGATCCATGCTATATAGAGCTGTGGAACAGATGTACAAGCTCAATAGAGGAATCTTCAAGTTGTATTTTGGAATCATACAGATTCAACCCACGATCCCCATCTCCCAGTACAAAGAGTTAGTAGACCTTGCAGAAAACCGGAATAGACCCAAAATCATAGTTGTCCTCAACCAAGAATACGACATCACTCACTACAGGTCATTGTTTAAGCCTCTTCCACAAATTGAAGAAATTGCTGTCGCAAAGCAAAGGTTAGAAGAAATTACCAAACAAAGCAAAACGGTACCAAGAGATGATCTAATTTCCTTCTGTTACAAAACATTTAATTTAGTGGACAAGAGCAGCAAAGATCACCTGAAGGACTCCAAAGTCATTGCAAAGCATTGGGAGATGTACTTGAAGCACCGACTGAAGGTGATGGAAACGGACATTCAAATACAACAACGTGATGCAGAGTGCTTCACACACGAAAGGTCAAAAACGAACATTAATCAAATCAAACATCACCTACTCAAGTACGTATTAGAGTACAATGGACACTATCTATCGCTTTTCAAATCAAATGATGTTTCGCAAATACAAAAATACAACAACTACCACGAACACATCATGGACGGAACATACATTTACCAACTGGAAGAAGAAAGAGGAGAAGATGGAGACCTTGATACCATCACCATACACGTACGTCACTACTCTCCATTCCAAGCGGGTAATTCCATGGACATTGTTTTCACGTACGTAAGCTTATCGAATCTATTCGGCGCGTGGAGCGGAGATGAAGTCTGGTACAGTCACGACATTCAATTCAAAATGAACAACATTAACAGCGACCAATCACCCAGAGCACTCACCGAAAAAAATTCAAAAAATGCATTACCCATCACACATTGTAGAAAGGACATGAGCAATCCAACGCCACACGTATTGACCATCACCGATGCAACGTTATCGAACATTCACGAAGAATTATTCGGAACCAATCGCATCATCATGTCAAATAAACGACTCATGTTCATGTTGATAACAATGAGCGGCGCATGTAACATTAGAGAAGATGACGACCAATGTTGTTACATGTTACATTCGTATTCGCATCAGAATTTACAATCGGGTTATGACTCTGACCAAGAAAACAATAATTATCAATATCGTCACACAAGAGCTGCCACTAAACAAGAAGAATCGGATGAAAAGGAAAGGATGAGAAGAGAAAAAATAAAACAAAAGAAAGAGTTGGATGAGGAGAGAGAGAGGTTGCTGAATGAATCAAGACGGAAGAGAGAGGAGCAAGAGGAAATGATGAGAAATAAAGAGGAGGAAGAGAAGAGCAAGGAAAAGAATAGTTGGAAGAGATTATTTGTGAGGAGTCTTAATTTAATTGTATTCTTGTATCTTTGGTATCCTGGTAGAGGATTTTTCGTAACTATTTTTTATTTGTTGTTGTGTTATATTATCGTACCTCTTGCTATTGTTGGTATGTTCCATCTTTTAAAGAAGCAGATATAAAGATTTTGTGATTCTAGTTATCCATTTTTTGATCATTATTCCAAATGCTGTCCGTTCTGTTTTTCAGGTTGATTGTGTAGAAAATTTACAAAAAATAATGGATGATCAATACATTGACCAAGAATCACTTCACGATCCAATCTTGTTGTTGTCAAACATAACCCCACAAAAACCCACCATAAGAAGTTATAATCCCGTTGAGACGCGCAAATACTTTCAAGAGGCAAAGATCGTCGGACATCAACCTAAACTTGGAGGGTTGAATTTCATAGCATGTATAGATGAAACGCTATTTATTGCCGAAGACGATAAGATATTTTGCTACAACCTACTCGGCAGTAATTTTCGCAGCCGCACCACCATCAAACTCGACGGCGAAGCACACTTTATACGTGCGGTCACCATGAATGATAACGAAAAAGCCCTTATTGTTGTGGGCGAGTACGGGCTCACCAACATGTACGTAAAAAGCAACGGCACTTTCAAACCTCTCAAATTCAACTCTGACGAGGAATCAACATGGTCCACCTGCTTTTCGAAGCAATTAGGATTGCTCATAACAGGTTCGAATGCATTCACTCTGAAATGTACTCCCATAGCACAGAATAGTTCAGACCGACCTTTTATTCTCTCCGGTCACGAACATAACGTGCCTTGTATTGATATCTCATCCTGCGGACAATACGTAGCCTCTTGTAGCATAGATTGTAATTTGAAATTATGGCACTTGCCTACCAAGAAATGCATCTCCACTTGGAGCCAACCGGTTGAAGTTGGACATGAGGAGTGGATGTGGAGTGTAAAATGGATACATTCAAAATACATCTTCAACATGACGGATGACTCTTGTTCGACTTTGAGTCCTTCGAGTATGAATAAAATTCTTGGTAGTAGACGTTCTTATTGTTTCACGATTGAAGAGGAAGAAGGTGAAGATTCCGATAAAGAAATGTTCCCGAAAGGGGAATTAATTGTGGCGGCTTCCAGATATCATTTGTTTCTGATAGATGGCACCACCATGACGACGTTGCATGGTATCTACATGGATCCCTGTAACACGATGATTCCACCTGTTTTTAAAATCTTTTCGAGGTTGTGTTTGGTGGAGGTCATTCCGGAATTGTCTCTTGTGTTGGTTGCGTCACAAAGTGATGTGAAAGTTGTTTTGTTACGAATTGTCAGAAATGTAGCGGGATCGTACAGGTTGGTTCCCGAGAAATACTTGCCAGAGCGCCAAGATACTGACCTTATGTCTTATGATCCGATCAATAGTTTTTGTTATGAGAAGATCAACCAAGACGACTCCATTAGCCTTCCTAAATTTAGAATTTATATCTTAACATATCAAGGTGCAGTGCATTCATATGTTATCTCTGGTAGACGTAGAGAAGGAACCAGAATTCAATATTTAGATGTATCAGAAGTGATTCTGTGAAATTAAAGTTATGCCTCAGCAAGCGATAATATCATGTTGATTGTTGATCCGTTCGACATTAGAAATTTATTACACGACGTTTATTATAATAAAAACCACTTGTTTTTCCTAAATGTAGACTCCTGAGCGGCATTTCAATACACTAATGCTGGCGTATAAAATTCTCCACACACTACGTAATTGACAGTCACCCCAAGATATCTCCACCGCACCACAGCCACCACAACTTCAAGTGGATCACTGAACATGATTAAAGAACACAAGTTTAATCCCGGAGCAAATCGAAGAGTTAAAGAGTGATTGTAAATTTACTTTCTCAGTATGCATTGCGTAATAATCTCATTATAAATTGCTGGTAGTTACATCAATGTCTTATGTAATCTGCATATTATGCTTACATGTGGTAGTTAGAGACATTTTATGTGGATATTAAAGTACATTAATTTATCAATCAAATGATTTATTGAGCATCGAGATAACATCATCAAAAGTCTTTATGTTTGGCAGCTTGCTTTACGTGCAAGATTCTCGGGGGATAAAAGTAGTATTTTGGCAAGGTTGTCAAAGGTGTGAATGTCGCTGAAAGTGATAGTTAAATATAGTCTCGCGAGAGTATGTGAATTGAGGTCGTAATGTTTTTCATAAATGTCTAGGTGTTGTGGTTGGTGGAGCGGTTGTAGTTAGTGTTGGTATCAAGTTGAAGGTAGAAGTTATGGTAGGGTGATGTCGTTGGTGCTTCAGTGGTTATTGGGGCAGTCGTGTGATTGAAGGTGGAATGACTGGTACTTATCGAATGTAGAACGTCCATGTGCTTGAGAGAAATTTCTTGACAGGTAGTGATGGCAGGCGATACCTGAGCTAATGGTGGTACCTCAACAGGTGCGAGTCGTTTGATTTCAAATGTGCGACTCGTTTTGGTCTTGATGTAGCAGTGGGATCGATTACTAGTTTTCCACTGAACGATATTACAGGTCGTGAGACCTTACGTTCTACGTACTAACTGGTAAGACTTGTAGGAGCAAAGTGGTAGCAATGGCCATAAGAGTAGCAGTGTCATCATCAACGGATGAGACCAGTCATGTTGTGTTTTGTTTTTGATTGTGTGGATCGCATGTGTGTAACACACGTACTTTAAATAGTCTAGCTAGGATTCCTCGGACTAATGTAATTGACTCGCTATAGCCACACATCATGTCATAAATTCTTATAATAGTGCTGATCATTGTAAAGGACGTCAAAATAGACTGCTTCAAGTCATCAGTTTGGCATCAGGTCAAAAATATTTTTTCAAGTGGGATATTTTTGATAAAGAGTCCTAAGAGGAGGAACCAATTACTCAATCAGACCAACAGCGCACGGAGTTTATCATCTAGACTGATTATCAAGTTCTTTCCATGTAGTTCCACAATTACAAGCATGTAGCGATCATCTATGAGCGACAAGGGTAAAAACAATACCACTTGAGCTCGTTATCACGTTCATCATAGAGGAACATCCATCGTCATCCTGGATTTTGGGTAATAAATTACATAGGTATTGTTCAACATTTTAAAAAGTCTCCGTTACCGGGACTCGAACCCGGGTCTAGCGGGTGAAAGCCGCTCATCCTAATGATTCAGAAGACCACCTAGACTATAACGGAGTTACATAGAAAGATACTTTTTACATCAATTGTTCATTGACTATATCAGAATCACAATCATGATCTATCAATTTTGTAATGCTATTATTAGTACACATCATGACCATAAAAATCAAAGCAAAACTTGAATATTTGGCGTAATGTTAAGGTTCATCATTCTTCTCTCAGTTGCTTTTGCAGCGTTCGCCGCAACCAGAGTGCATCAATACAGCAGCATACCAAATAGAAGACCTGTTCAAGAATACAGAAGACCTGGAGCATTGAACCAACTATGTTCTGATCAAAGACAGCCTGAAGATAACTACAGACAAAGGATATCAGAAAACGTCGCAGGATTCCTGTCGCTCCTCGACATTAAGCTACTGGAAGGAAAAGGCGACGTCGTAGACAACGAAACGCTCTACCTGTACAAAAACAAACCTTCGTCTCGGGATCGAGTATACGGCTCCACACAAAGCGCCAACCCAAGAAGCGTCTACTTGAAAATCAAAAGCAGCTTCGACGAAAGAAAGATTGCAGTCGTTCAAAGGAGGAACTACAGGTATGCAATCCTCAATCTAGCAGAGTGCCCATCATCAAGAGTGCTCTACTATGATTTGGAACTATACTAACAAGATAATAAACTTAATGCTTTTTATGATGGCTGTCCTTGAGTCCAAACCACCTCTTACACTGCTCGTATACGCCAAACATGATGGCGTGACTAGGTGCAGATTTCAACAATTGAGGAACGAATCCCTTGAACAATCCTCTCGTTCCCTCTACCTTGTAAATATCGCTCAACACGGCGACCAATCCCTTCTTTTGACTGTGGTCATGGCCCTGCATGATGATCCTGCTCTTTGCCACGGTGAGAGGATAAAAGAACATTTGACTGGCCGTGTTGGATGCGCTGCCCACCACCATCAAACTAGCAATGGTGGGATCCTTGTCGCCGCTGGCAGCGTATAATGCCTTCTTCATCAATTCGTAACTCATCAGGTTTATTCCGCTGTATGGAATGGTGCTGACCAGAGAGGCGCTCAATCCTCTAAAGAAGGGACGCACGCGACCCTCGGCGACGGCAATCTTTCTTGCGCAATCCACGATTCCAGCATAGTGTGATTTCGGAGCGACGCTTAACCTGGTTCGAATCACTTCCATGGGGAACGTGATGGTGTGCGTGATGACTCCGCTCATGGAACCAGCGACGAATAACTTGGTGGCACTTAATTCTTGATCTGCTTGGCTCGCGGTCATTGTCAATAGATTTTTGGAGAATTCAAACGAAAGGAACTTGAGCGATTTTTCCGGAACTACTTTGAGAACGTTGGTGAGATTGCCGCGGAATAGTCCACTGATTCCATCGTTTCTGTACATTTGTTCCAGTCCACGTATCACGGAGGGTGGTTTTTCTGTGGACACTTGGTACATGATCTTGAGTCTTTCTAGAGGTGCGGTGATCGTTCTTGATGCTGCTCCGCTAATTCCTCCTGCAGCAAACACTTTGATGGAATCCATAAATGGCGTCGTCGATGGTGCTAGCGGCATGGATGTTGCCAACATGAGGCCTTCTGGAGTGTCGTCGATGACTGCTGCCTGATTGTCAAGAATGATTCGAACGAAAACAAACCTCTTGCCAGTATTGGAACAGAACCTCAATGTTGGACGCCGGTATCAGACACAAGAGCGTCCTCCATTCGTCAAAACTGATTGTTCCGTCCAAATCTTTATCAACCTGTTTCATCATTCTTGCAAGTTGGTCTTGAGTGTAGGGATGAATGTGGAGCCTGGGAAGTGCCTCACGGACTTCGTCGATGGTTAGTTTGCCGTCTTTGTTTGTATCAATCTCATCAAAGAGTTTACGTAGGTCTTTGGTGTTTCGAGAGGCGAATGCCTTGAGTTCTTCGAATGTAATAAAGCCATCGTGATCTAGATCAACTGCATCCATGATGTTCTTAACGTGAGTATTTGTACATGGGAGCTTTAAAGTTTTTAGATATGTGCGTACTTCTTCTGGGCTAAAAGGTAAGTATTTTTTGTTGGTTATTTACATGAGTTTCTTGTCCTTGTTCGTGTCCAATGCATCGAATAACAACTTGAGCTCTTGTTCCTGCTTTTCCTCCTCTGTCATGTCAGATCAACAAATTCTAAAAGGTCAACCACAACGCGAACAAACTTGGTCGCATAGCTCAACACCAAACAATAAAAAAGCGAAAATAAACATGCGATAGCAAGAGTACATGCAAAAACTTCAACGTTTATGCGAACGGAATTAAACTCTATTCAATAGGGAATTGGACCATCTGACACTACCAGTGTAGTTTACTGAGGAAGACATAAAAAATTAATAGATCGAATTGAATTTTTAGACCACAGATAAGCGAGGTAAAATATAATTCGAAAAATAACAGAAAATTTAAAAAATATCATACAGCCCCCACAAGTAGCCACTCCTCCTTCAGTTCTTAATTTAATTCCTTAGTTAAATACTCAAATACCGGTCAGCAATGGTTTTAATTTGTTAAATTCATCAACAAACATTTTGAGTCAAATTGGCCTACAGACCTTGTTGAACCAGCCTAACACTGTTTACCAACCGCAACCCACTCCGTATATAGTTGAATTGTTGCAGCAGAATCAGCAACAGAACCAAACGCAGCCACTACATTTACAGAATCTTCAAGACAGTCGCAAAACCTGGTTATAATATTTATTTTTTTATTTCACGGTGGTGGGAGTAAAATTGAATGTTGTAAGGGGTACAATTCAAATACAATAAATCGTTAAATGTGATTTATTGAAGCGAATGACGTCAGCTTTTGAAGTTTACAACAATCAATCACATGTCAAACGTAAGCATGTTTTAACAACAGCTTTTGATTTTCGTAGGATGAAGATTATCACGGGGGTCATAAAACTACCAATAAACTTTCAGGCTTATAAAAAATGTCAAACGTAAGCATGTTTTAACAACAGCTTTTGATTTTCGTAGGATGAAGATTACAAGACACTAGGCGAAGTATTATGTACACTGGTTGAACTGAAGGCTAATTCTTCGGATGATTCGCTTCTTACGGATGCATTAAAGGCCATCATATCACATAAGGCTCAAATATTGGGACTGCCGACAATCTTGTTGATTTTCAACGCTACTCTCTTCAAAAAATCAATCACGAGCGTCCGCAAGTGTGCAAGGTCCCTACTTTTATTGCTACAAAACAAGTGCATAGACATCGATGACCGACAAGTGTAAGTTTTGTTTGATTCAATGTCGTAACGCTTGGTTAGAGACATCATGTCGAATGGATTCGTTGCTCTTGGTGACTTTAAGGTCCAATATTTCATACTTGAAATCTTGAAAATCATAAGACCTGACCCATCAGTACGAGGAGTTGGTGTGAAACACGAATTGTTTTTCGAATCATCCAGTTACATTCCCGGATCTAACGTATTATGAAGTTGGTAGTTGAGTGGTCAACATGCACAAACAACAGATATCCGTGACTTCCATACAATTTTCGGGTCAACTTCCATACAATAGGGGTTTAGCTCTTAAGGATCAAAGCATTTGGAATTTTTCAGCAGACATGGAGGCATAGTAGAGAGAAGCATCACATTGCTTTCTATTTGTGTGCAATTATTGCGAACCTTGGAATGATAATGGGTCATCCTGTATCAAAGGAAGTCAATGAATTCCTTCTTCTGTAAACTATAATAAATTTCAAGTTACTATAATTATTAGTTAATCCACAATTAGTTGATAATTAATTAGTCAACTTCCAGTTAGTTAGAGCTACATCCCTAATAAATCGAACTTCATACAATTAATTAACACATAACCAGATACAAGCTGGTGAAGTGCAGCAGTGCATTTAAGAGCAAAAAATTCGTAGATTTCAAAAATCTTTGAAGCAAAGCGTAAAGTTGTGTTTTGACAGCACATGCCACAACCCTCTCTAATTACAGCATAACACTTTGTCTTCTATTTTATAATCGTCCTCCTTTGAAGGTTTCATCATTCGTATTACAAAATTGAGTTTCATTGACAACAAACAAATTCACATGTTCTTCAGAAGGTTTTTGAAATATTCAACTATCAACTCAGGTGCTCGTTCAATTTTTAGAGCACCAGAGAAATCTTTCAAAGTTTGTCTATTTTTAAAACAATTTAAAACAATTCCAAAGTTCGGATCAAACATGACCGAGATTAAATACCTCACTGCAGATGAAGCAACGGACATAGATAAAGAGTTAATGGGACCGAAGCAGGGTTTTGCAACTGAACAACTTGTCGAACTAGCAGGACTTGCGGTAGCACACGCAACCACACATTTTTTGACTAAAACTAGAAGCAACCCAAAACCATTTGGTGAGGGCAAAATAGTATGTGTATCTGGACCTGGTCTAAATGGAGCGGATGGAATTACAGCCGCGAGACATTTAAAACATTACGGTTATGACGTTCTGGTTGTATACCCAAAGCCAACAGATAAAGAAATAATTAACGTAAGGTTACTTGTTGACCCTTCTTATAACTTGACAGAATTTACTGCTGCAATGTAAGAAGTTGGACATTTCGGTGACGCAAGAACTACCCAAAGATTTGAATACTTACGATCTTGTGCTAGATGCGATATTTGGCTTCAGTTTTAAGGGTGATTCAATCAGAGAACCTTTTGACAAGATCATTGAAGACATCGTTACATCAAAAGTCAGAATACTTTCTGTTGATATCCCAAGTGGATGGGACGTTGAAAAAGGTAGAAATGGTGCATGCAAACAAAAGGTAGAGAATCCAGACGCCCTAATCTCGCTCACAGCCCCAAAAACATGTGCTAAACAGTTTGATGGAGAAATGCATTTTGTTGGTGGGAGATTTGTTCCTCATGAAATGCAACAAAGGTATCAATTAAACTTACCAAAGTTCGAGGGTGTCGAGGATGTTGCTCTTTTGAATAAATAATACAAGTTCAAATCACACTGCATTTATATATTGATTACATTTCTACTTGAACTCCTTTCCAGAATGCAACATATCCAGCAATGTTTTTTGCAGCATCATAAGGTGTGGGGTAGTACCAAGCAGCGTCCTTGTTCTGCTTTCCATCTACTTCTATGGTATAGTAACTGGCTTTTCCTTTCCAACCACAAGTGGTGTGAGTGGGTGAGTCCTTGAAGTATTCCTTTTTAATGGAGGATGGAGGGAAATAGGTATTGCCTTCAACCTTTTCAAACGTATCTGTCTCGGCGATTACGACGCCATTCCATGTAGCTTTGGGCATGTCGACTTTGTTTCGATGGATATAAAGTTCTGATCATGAAACCTATTAATAAACATCCTTCCGTTGGTGATTTAGATCCGCCATTAACATAAGAGTATAAAAGCTGCAACATGATAAAATCAAAATTGTATTTAGGCTATGTAAAGGGTAATAAATGTTACGGCGCCCAGCAAAAGACTTTCATTGACCAATTCGAAGAGACTTGACAAAAACTTCGACAACTCGATGCACTGTTTAGAGCACATTAAAAGCTGCAGAGGATCCAAAAAATTTCAAAAAAGACCATACCATTAACGCATATATTAACTTAGTGATAGTAGCAGCTACTAAACTATTTATTTTCTACCAAACATCATTACTTAAGATGTCTCTCCGATCAATATCTTCACTTTAGGGTCCTACAACAATCCTTTAAATTTAACATACTTGACATATAAACAATATCTGTTTATTTCGGCTCGTTTGTTAGTCTAATATTGCACAGTCTTCTTTATTGAAGACCGAACCATGATTGCACGTCTGCAGGGTCGTTATTTTTGTTATTTTTGTAAGAATACTGCAAGTTGACACACTGAAACATGGTGGTGGATAGAGATGCGTTCCTTGAAGAGAACATGCAAAAATTATACAGAGAAAAGGGTTGGAACCAAGAGCAACAGACCGAATACGAAAGAAATCTATACAAACAATACCATCTTGAGAGCGCTCATCGTAACACATTAATCCTTATATGTTCTAACACCATCATAAGCAAAAGGACGTGTTTCGGTTGAGGAACTCGACAAAGCAGGAGTACCCTCCGTATATAGGGACCGTTGTGCGATATACACGATTCGATTAAACAAATGCAGAGATGCCCACTACAGCGCACCATGGGCCTGCGAAGAAGAAAAGGTCCGCCTCGAACGTTGCTACTTCAAGCAGCATCTAAGGACCGTAAAAAGATCTCATCGTTTATACCATCAGGAAGAAAAACTCAAGCTTGTACAAGAGGAATTGGAAAAGGCACGCAAACAAGCACCAAGATATTAAATACATTGAAGGGTTATGTGAATTGATTTTTTTACTTTTTCGAATCCTTCTTATCGTCCTTCTTGTCATCCTTCTTTTCGTCTTTTGAATCCTTCTTTTCATTCTCCGCAGGCTTTGCAGGCTCCTTCTCTGCGTCCCTCAAATCCAACTTGTTGTTGATCAAATTGTTCAACGCAACCACGCTACGGATGGCGCTGCTCAAATACATGGCCATGTAACTGTCGTTGGTTTGTGATGTGAAGGCCTCCTGCGTCTTGGCATCTTGCAGTCCGGGCAGCAAATTGAACACGTCCTGCAGTAGGTAAAGAATGTGATGGTTGATGGGCAGCTTGTTCTTCTCCACCAATTCCAAATACTTGTGCACTTCGTTCAAACGCGTCCTGAGCGCTCGTAGAGAGTTGAAACGCGTCGTGACTGATGAGGCCAGATCAGAAACCGTTGTATCCTTGACGTCTCTCAATAAATGTTCCACTCCAATTTCTTCTGCTTCGAGCGCGCCAATTTCCGATGGAAGATGTGCAAATGTTAATGTGGGTTGTGATTTTTCGTCTTCTTTTTCTTCGATGGCCATGTATGCGTCCGTTGGAATTACATTTTCGTTCACTTTTACATCAATGATGACATAGACTGGATTCTTCAAGTATCGGTCGCGGAAAACTTCGTGAATGTCAATGTCTGATTTTCTGATTTTTGGCCCAGTGCTATACCATCCCACTATTTTTTCTCTTGCATTTACTTTCCTGAACATTGCAAACATTCCATCAAGGTAGTTGTGATCTAAAAACCAGATGGAGGGATCCTTTGGATCTTCCTCGAATGGAACTATTTTTTTAACCATTTTGCATCGAACAAAACTTACCTGCGAAAGAATTTGTTACGTCCACTACTCCGGCATTGATTTCTCCAAGTAAGACTCCAGTAACCCTATTGTTCGTATCTTTTGCTACGCGGTTATAATGATCTACGACGCTCAATAATACTAATGGATGCACAACGACTTTAGATGGTGCAGCTAACTGAGACATTTTTTGTTGTTTTTATTTTTGATCAATTCCGATTCAAGTTGAGTGTTTAAATTTAGAATAACTGAGTGATGGCAAGAAGCAGATCACCTACAACAACTTGTCGCACATCTCAGAAGAGGAGGAGAATCTTGATAGAAGGAACAAAAACAAGTAACTTACCTGAGAACACCAAGGTATTACACACTGTTGATGATAACAATAAAACGGACGGATTTCAGTGGGAGGATCTGTCAGTTGATAGTAAGCAGAGAAATGAAACGGAAATCAAATCAAAGGAGCCAAGAACATTCTTATCAGTGAATGGGGATACTCTAGGTGAAGCAATAGAGGAAAATATATCATTCACATTCGATGACTTCTTTACTGTGTATTGTAACTTATAACAGAATAAAAACTCATTTCAACAATCATGTCCAGTCATCTTTGTATGTTCAACAAAAAATGCTTTTTTACAAAATACTAGATATTACAAAATCTTGAACGTTTATTTCACAATCCTACATTTTGATTGATTCCCGCGGGGCATGTTCTTTTAAGAGATTGTGAGTCATCTAATTCGTTCTTCAATCCAGAAAATACAATACATGGACGACATACCCTCAACAGTCACACCTTTTGAGTATGGTGAAACTCAAGTACTACTCGCACCCGAAAACACCAAGCCGAACAAACCAAAGCTTACAACATGGCTCAAAGTCATCTTTTCTACATTAGCAATGTTCTTTTGTGCTGGTATCGCATTCGGATACAACGCTCTCAAACCAGCACTTGTCGACTCGAAAATGTTCGAAAATCTTTGCAAAAACACAACAGATGTATACAGACCATGTACTGAACAAAATTCAGAACTGACAATGTTATATAGTGCAGCCTCAGGTGGAGTCAACGCAAGCACATACTTTCTTGGTATTCTCCAAGACATTCTAGGAAGAAGAATCATGATGGGAGTTTCCGGTTTATTGTGGGGATTGTCATGTTTGGTTTTTGGTTTGGCCAATGTTAACATTTTATATACAATCAGTTTCACTGTGATGACGATAGCCGGTTGTGGTATGTTCTTTGCCGCCTTGACATATGCCAATCCCACTGAAATGCCAGGTTGGGATGGATTCACGTCGGGTCTTCTTTCGGCCATGTGGGACACGTCATCTGCAGTGTTTGCTTTTTTTAATTTAATTTATTATGGTGCTGATGGTAAAATAACCATTAGTACAATGTTTATTGTTTATTCTTGCCTTGGTTTGCCAGTGTTTGCTTTTGCATTCGTGATGAACGGAATTCCATTTCGTTGTAGTCGGGCCAAGAAGGAAGTGATTGTTGATAATACATCCGCTCCTCTTGTTGACCGGTTGAAGGGTTTGAAGCTGCTTGACGTACTAGAGTACATCTTCCCCTTCCGTGATATATGGTACCTTGAGGTGTGGGCCATTTGGGGTAATGTTGCTTTTGGGTGTTTGTACATGAATTTTTATATTGCTTCCCTTGAAAATCAATTGAAATATATAAACGGTGACCAAGTCGAAGTTACGAAACGTCAAAGTTTTGTGTTTTCAATCTTGCTGCCAGCAGCAGGTACACTGGCCGCAATTCTTATGGGTAGGGTTAGAGATTTGGTTGGGTTCGCATGGTCGTTTGTTATCCTCATACCGTTTCAAATAGCATGTTCTATTCCCATGCTCATCAATAATTCTAATTTACAATATTTTACTTTTGTAACATTTGTGTCATGGAGAATCATGCTGTACACACTAGTGAATGGCTACTTCCCTTCCGCTGAATATATTGCTCCTAAAAGTAGATTTAAGGTATTGGGTATTGGTCTTATGATTGGAGGGTTGATGTCAATATTTGCTGTGAAACCATTAGAAGAACTTGTACAAACAAAATTGAGTGGAAATTTCTTTTGGATTAACTTGCCCATGTCATTGGTCACATTGGTCTTCAACATTTTAGTCGTGATAACATTAGTCAGGAAGAACATTCAAACAAGAAGCAAAGATCTGGACATTACACCAAATTCTTATCTCAATAAATTTTAAATGCTTCGTTAGTTATTACTGGTCACATTCAAGTCAATAAAACTATCCTCAGTGAATTTATAGGGAAGCAGCGTTAATGTTGAAAGCTTTGTGTGCGGTTTGGTAACAGCTCTTTGGACACATCTTACCCAATCCTCAAGTGATTAGCAAAATAAAAATGCAAATGTCAGACGTGAACCACAAATTATGGAGGATTCTAGAATCGGTAAAGTTCAAGAAATATAGCTGTGAACATTTCAAGTGGAAAGAATGTGAACTGGTAACTATCATAAAAAAGGTCTAGAACTTTTGAAGAATGTTTGAGGGAAGACTATATAATAAAATCAATTTTTAGACAATACCTGTGTCTTTGTCTCACCAAGATTTATGGTTGTGTGGACTTTAGTAATAATTGGTTGACATTCTGAACAGTTTGACCACAACAAGATGACTGAATACATTCTTGAGACGTCACCCTATGTAGGCTTCAAATTATCAAGATAATTTGACTGTTGATTAGAGGCAATTTAAACATCTAAAGGGAGTACATTTTCGGAATGTTGGGGGTATAAATCTTAAGGACAGCTGCTTCACTATTAAAGACGGTGATCAAACTTTGTATACCAGTAATATATTTCGAAACTCTCTTGTAAGTTAATGCCTGCCTGAAAGTTGACTCTTGCAGAATCCATCTTGGCTATTAGACGGCGACGAAAAGGATGTGCGACAATTGTATAATATAAAAAATAATGTTACACCACAAGGTGAGGCACGCCCTAACGTAATTTCCTAACAACGTAGAGTTTGTAGTTAGATTACTAACAGATTCTGGCGAACTGCTAGTGGAAGAAACTTTAAAATTTGATGAACTCTTCCTAACACACGTAAATAATGTCCACGCCTTTTACATTAACCTGTTGAAAAGAGCACTGATGAAGATGTCGAACAAACAAAATTTCCACCAAAAACCGTATTGTTTGAATTTGTTGATGGCATGTTCGTGACGGAGCACAAGGGAGTAACGATGGGCATTGAGAGGAAGCTATTGTCGTCGACATTTTTACAGCCATCCTGTTCTTCCATAGTGAACGTACCATCTGCAGAGTTTTCACGGTCCCTAGCACGTACAATAGGAATGACGTACTCCATCCAGGAAGCGAGAGATGCCATCGCCAAGGGAAAGAAGAGAGTGGAGGACATTTTGAAGCAACAAGAAAGAATGGCCACGCTGGTAAGACCGACAATTGTTGACCGTCGCTAATAATGTTTAGAGGCAAGAATTGTCTCAAAAGCGCAAGAGGATCAAAATGCTACAAGAACGCTTGGAGGAGAAGAAGGCAGCCATTCAGAACGTCAAGGAGAATCTACAGATCAAACAACAAAACCAGACCGTTCATGAAACACACTTTGCCAACTCACAATTACTTCTTCATGACTCTCAGCAACAATTCTCTCAAATAGGAAAGGCCACCATCGAACACCTGCGCAGCCAGTTGAACCAAACACAAAGGAAAATTAACAGGCGGCAGCGCACGATTGTGAAGAGCTTGCGTGATTATGTTTTTGTAGTAGAGACCAACCAAAAGGCAGGACATTTTGTGTTGAACGGATTAGCCATATCCAAAGGGTAAGCACTTGTGGAAACATTTTTAACCTTTAGTAGGCCTGATAATCTCTTGTTCGACGACGAGGCTGCAAGCGCTTTAGGATACGCTGTACATTGCGTCAGGATCATTTCAAAACTTTTTCAAATTCCTCTTCGCTCCCCCATGTTTGGAATGTCGTCCAAGAGTTTCGTAACGAACGAGCACGTATCAAAAGACTCTCAGAGTCAAGACAGAATACTTCCATTGTTCATGACAAGAAATGGAGACAAGTCCAAATACATTATGGCCGTGCTACTTTTGAGATCCAATATTGTACATGTAAGTCGTTGTTCATGATGAGTGATTTTTAAAAGCAAAAGATTTTAAAGTCGATGGGTTCTTTCAAGAAGCATTTACAATTCGGAAGGTTTAGTATATTGGAGTACTTGGATTATCTGCTGGGGGTGTGTAGTGATTTATAAAATATTATTGACTGTTTCTTTTTGTAATTATGACTGTTATTGATGTGTTGTTGTCCCAATAGTGAGTATAAAACGTTAAAGGTTGTGTAAAGTCAACAACAGTAGACAAGTAGCCGCACACGCTCCAAACAGACTGAAGGGTCTATATGTAATTCCGTCTTCTTTTGATTTGAAACGTGAGCAGCAGTCATTTTGATGAAATTAACGTTTTAGTTTGGTTTGGCTTAATGTTTGTCAAGACAGGACCATACAAGTCGGGAATGTTTCATTTTAGGATTCTATTCACAGACGACTACCCAACAGAATCGCCAATCTTGTTTTTTGAGAAAGTTGCAGGACGTCACATTCTCCACCCCCTCGTCGATAAGAACACTGGTGAATTCAATCTCATCGACGTGTTCGACCACTTTGAGAATTCTGGAGACAATCTGGCGCTCGACATCCTAGAGCAGTTCATGATTGATTTTACGTTAAGAAGGAAATCATTAACACCCATTCGCAACGAAGCAACATGGAATCTGTACAAAAAAGACAAGGAGCTGTTCCAATCCAAGGTCTCTCTGCAAGTCCATGACTCTTACATTAGTGGATCGCACGATGATACTTTTCAGCCAATAGGCGCCAACTACCTCAACAGCTACCAACATTCAAGCTTTCCCATCGAAATGTTCGCCGAAATAAGAATGGATTTGATAAAAACATCAGGACACCCACATCGTGGCGTTGACTTTGGAATCTCAACAAAAGTGTCGAGTCATTGCCTCAAGAAAAAGTCTGGAGTCATACCACGTTCAATATACAAAGATAATAAACAAATTTAATTTTACACTAACATGTCGTTCACAAACATTTTAAATCTTGTGGCATAGTTTTTTGGATTGACCGCCGATATCTTGTCGCGATCATATTTCAAACCCTTGAAAACATTTTCCATCTGCTTCACGCTCGTCCACGGCTGAAGCACATCGATCACGCCAAAAAAGTAAATCTCTCGGTTGCCGTGCTTGTCGAGAGGCTCCGATAAAATACCTCCGTGAAACCTCTGGAACTCACTAATCTTGTCGCCCTGGAAATGTTTTTCGAGACTAACGTCAGAGTTCCTCACTTTGAACACTTTGAATAGATCGATAACATTGGTGGAGCTGGTCATGGTGCGCTTGTTCACGTTCTGCAAACTAGGCCTCGCAGCTTGATCTTTATTTGATACATCATCAGGTGTCACCTGCTCATTCACCAGCGGTGGCGGTGGCGGTTTGGCCTCCGTATCTTCTTTTGAGGGATGATCCTTTGGCGTCGTCTCATCCGTGGGCGAAAGCGGAACGACGTCCGTGGATAATGTGTCATGAATGCTGGCCAAAGAACACGGACTAAACACCTCCACGTCCTCGTCGGATACTTTGTGACAGCCTAAAAGTACACTATAGTCCATGATTTTTAAAGTCTCCAAAAACTTGCAGTCGCTGTCTAATTGTTTCATGATGCGATCCTTGACTTCTTTTCCAACGAATAACTTTCTCTTGCTGTCCAAAAAGTCCAAATCCTTCAATATTGGTGTTTCCCTTTTTCTTTCATTTTCGCTTGCCGTGCGGCCTATCGTACTTCCCTTCAGGTCATATCGTTCTTCGACAAAGAATTTCGTATCGAATACATTGTTCATGATGATGAAGCGAACATTGTTCTTGTTGTCTTTTGGTTTTATGCTAAAGAGTCCGTAGAAACGTGTGATGAGTGTATTTGGGTTGGTCATGGCGTGCTATCGAATGTGAGATGGTGTTAGGAACATGTCCACATACGTTATAGTATTGAGGCAAAACCTTACGTAAGAATTTACTTTCTTTTTTTGTTACAGTCTTTAAAATGTACTCCATGTCAGCAGAGAAGAAGAATAGAGCGCCTGACTTTCCCGGCGTACCAAGAATGCTCAATGACTTGTCGTGACATAAAGAAACCTAATCATGAGATGAAGAGCGAGACAATATAAACGCACCAATAAATGTTCTGGCTCAATGTTAAACCTTTTCCTTAGTTTTCTGAATACGTACGGTGAGTAATCATAAAACTTGAAGTGTTCAAATTGATGAGGGGGAGTTTTTAAGGAGCCTCTCTTGGGAAAATCAAGCTTGAGAACGTCAGCCATGTCTTTATTTACGTTCACCTCTCTATCTTTTTTGGTGTTGATGGACGAAACGGACGTTCTAATTCCCATTTGTATTTGCTTCATCAAATTATAACTGTTGTGCTCCTTATAGATGACGTGTCCCATTCCATTCACATGCCACTTCTTTTTAGCTGCTTTATCCTCCAAAGAACCACTCTCCTGTGGCGTCAAAACTGTTTTTGTTGTCATTATACTACGAGAACGTGTTCTTGGAGTTTCCACAGAACGATAATCTGTGGGAGTGGGTGTTTCGGTGGTAGTGAGTGGAACGTCAAAGGTGACAACAGGAGAAATCGGGGCAATGGTGCTCGCATATACAGCGTCATCGTCCTCCATCTTCAAAAGTGGTACTGTTGATAAATGATGTCAAACGTCTGTATGTGTTCTTGTTTGACTTCCCTTCCGACAAAACCGTTTCTTGGTTGACAACTTAATCCGTGTCATTATGTGCGAACGTCCGACAATTTAGACAACATAACCTTCCGTCCACTTATCAGTAGCCACCTAACCATCACATCCTGCTTGAATCGTTTAAAAATATCAATTGAATACTAAACGGTACTAGATATCCCATAAAAACTGGTCGCATTTTCCAAGCTAAATACAAACTCGAATGATAAAAGTCAAAATTTATTTGTTCAAAGCTCGCCTAGCCTCTCCCGTAGTGGCCCAAAAACAAACACAAGGATTCATTTAGTACAATTTTCATTGTAAGCAGCAATCATTTCTTGGTCCTCGTTCTCTTCCTGATTGGCGTCTTGATCTCGCTCTCCTGCTCGACATCGATGGCAGAAGCTTCCCTCTTCTTGTTGACGAAGCAAGGCTCCACCGGTTCGTTGTTCATGTACTTTGGCAACATGTCGAAGCTCCATATGTGATGACCGGCATCATGACAAGGCTGCAGCTTTCTGCGATCCTCATCGCTCAAGCTAACCTTGCTCACGATCACATGAGTAAAATCATGATCCCTCCAATCATCAAAATCATGAATGCGAATCACGTGCGCACCGCCAGCATGCACCACGTCGTTGATGGATTCGTAGTGCTTGAGCCTCTGGAACAGCGACGAAGACTTGTCCACGTTGCGCGTGTCCACGTCAGGAGGCACCTGATACACCAACACCGTCCAATCGTGAAATGCCTTCTTGGGCTTGTCGCCGTGACCAGCATAGTACCTGTCCAAATCATTGGATATCTGCAGCAGCGGCCTGCACAGCGAATCAGTCTTCTTGGCCGCCTCCTCCCCCAACGTCCTGCCACAAAAATCAGGCGTCCACACATAGTCCATCTCGTCCTGCCACTTGTTGGCCGTCAAGCTGTCCGTGACGAACGATGGATGAACGATCCATATCCTAGCGGCCATGGCTGCCAAGTACTTTGACGTCTTGGTGGGCTTGGCGATCACCAGGTGAGTGGTCCTGTCCACCAGCAGCTCCTCCTCCACCACGCTCTTTAATTTATTTACATCTCTCTTGAGCGACTTGATGGTCCATTCGCTCTTGTCCTCATGATTGCTGAATCCGCTGGTGGTGAACACGTATTCTCTCTTTGGCAGAGATTGGTTGGTTCGATCGCGATCGTCGAAGGAGGAATCCTTGATTCGCTTGATCAGCTCGTTCTTGTCCCTGTTCATGTCGTACCTCACCACTTGTTGCGTCTCAAAGTTGACGGTCATTTCCACCTGTTGATTGTTGTTGCCGACGTGACTGACCGGTGCCATCATCCTGCTGTTCATAACGTTTCGATTGAACGCAATGTCGTTGTGATCCGGCATTGGAATGGCGCTGGTTTCGTCGATCAGCAGTCGAGAGTGATGGTTGGATGGCGATTGTTGCGTGGCGTAAAAGCTACCGCTCTCCAAGTCCCTGCGCGTCAACCTGGACGTGCTTGGCGTCTCGTCGAACGACAGCATGCTGCTGGTATCGCTGTGCATCGAGTGTTGGCTGGTGTTGTCGATCAACTTCTTCACAATGTCGCAGAAACCAAATTGATCATCGTGATGCGGTGGGTGCGGTCTTCTTTGTATGAGATTGGCATGTTGAGTGCTGGCGGGCGGCGGTGCCGATGATGGTTTCTTGGGCGGTGGTGTTTCGTGTTGCAGCGGTTCGAACACATCGTCGCCAAACGAACACAGCGACAGCATGGTCTGAGTGTTTCCGTCTTGACTAGGGATGGGTGCAGATAAAATCTCTGGCGAATCAGAGACGACGTCCAATACGGGTGGCGGTTGATTCAACAGGTACTTTGATGGATCCACCAAATGACCGCCCCTATAATTGTCCAACAGCCACTGCGTCCTGACGATCGGTATGTTGTGCTTGATGGCGAACTCATACTTTTCGCTGTTGCGGTCGTCGGTCACCAAATAATCAACCTTCTTGCTCAGCGTGTCCGCAAACACTGCACCCGATGCCTCCACCATAAAGTGAAGTTTGGCTTTGGCGATCGCCTTGCACTTGCACGATACGAGCGGTTTGGATGGGTCCTTGAGCACGATGCCCAACGATCGATGGTCCACCTTCTTGGTGAACACTGGGGCGAATACAAGGTCGTCGTGCGCGGTGGACACGATTTGATTCTTCTTGGCACACTCCACCAACCATGCCGTGGTGACTGGTTGCGCTTGAACGTTTTGATGATTCTTGCCGACCACCACCTTGGGCCACACCACATAATCTGCCCTGGTGACGTCCTTCTCTTCGATGCCTCCGTGCTCCACGAGAATCTGCATCGCTTCGTTTCGATCGGTGGTGTTGACTTCTTGGTGAATGCAGAAGCGTTTGTTGGTCAAAAGCTTCGGCGTGATGGGCGGTGCTGATGATGCGGATGGTTGTTTTGGTGGTTTTTCGACGGTTGTTGTTGTTGTTGTTGTTGGTTCGTGCTTTTTCGAATCATTGTGGTTGCTTGTTGGTTGTTCAATCTTCTTGACCTGGCCCTTGGGTGCCTGTGGTTTGGGCGTTGGTTTGGTTGATTTCTTGTCCACGCTCTCCGTGACGGGCTTGTACAGCGTGTAGCCGTCCTTGCACAGTTCGTCCTCCTTGTCCAAGCAGTCCACGATCCAATCGAACGTGACGGCCACCATGTTTCTTCTCTTGACGTGATCCCTGACCGCATCCGTATATTGATCCACCACGATAATGTTTGGTTTGTACGTCGGTATTCCGCGATCAACAATGGTGATGCCGCCGCCCATCCTTACTTTGTACTTCTATCGAACGTCAGAGACACGAAACAAGACTCTTACCGCCATGCCGACGCGTTCGGCGCTGAAGCCCTGCAGTTCCATCCTGTATCCGTCGAATATTCGTAGTTCGGCGTCGGGTTCGTCCTCGTCCTGGTCGTCCTGGTCACATCCGGGGACCTCCTGCGACATGAACGTCGTGGCTTGTGACTGTTTGATGAATTGCGAAGGTTGTTGGTGCTGAGTGGGTTGCTGAGTGCTAGGTTCTTCTTGTGTCGGCATGATTGCATTCCTAACGTCGTGTTAGCATCGTGACACGTCGACGTACGATTGATTAGGCGCTCCTGGCGGGCTGTATTTATTTTCTGGTTCGATGCTCTTGTTCTTGATCGAATTGTACAACCATTCCGGCTCAACGACCGTGATTTTTCTTTTGAGCGCATACTCGTACTTGTCTCCTCCAATCGTCTGTTGCGGTTTAAAAAACGATCAAGCATGCGTTTCGATACCTTCAACAATAAATGCGTGCAGGAAGAGTGTAGGGTGTTGGAAAATTCTCCTCCGTATTTTTTACATTGTGATTGGATCGTTGACCTGTCGCCGACTTGATGTTGAAGAAGGATGCGAAACGATCTTACCTGCTCCTGATACGCACACGACCACTCCAGCAAGGCAGGCAAGTATGAACTTTGGCAATTCTAGTAACTCTCCTCTTTTCGCGCTTTCTGTTAACCAGTTGGACGATACGATTGGAACCTTCATGATCTCAGCCGCTCTAGATTTCTCTGTTATTCTAGTATCCGATATCATAACGTGCACTGCCTCTGTAAAATTATTGTGAACCGTTAATCCTAATTTTTCTGCAATCACAGCAAGATCATCCTAAAGTATATTAGTGAGAGTATGCTGGCGTTTTACTTTGATCTTTCGCTTGTAATTTGAAAAGCATACCACTTTGACCTCCAGAGCAAACCTCAATGACATTTTTCATTAGAAGTTGACCACGCAAAAGTTGACCACCCAACAAAATACATCAATATTTTTTTATTCAAACGCCACAATCAATCTCATCGCTCAATTTCTTCTCCTTCAAGAACTTGTTCCAAACGACGGGATACTGTTCGTGCACTTGTTCGTGATTAAACTTTTTATTCGTCAAACCCTGCTTGATGTAATCCACGAATGGTAAAGCCAAGTTAATGTAATCCTGCTTGCATTGGTCGCTGAATCCAATCCAGTTCTGCTTCTGTGCAATCGTTACTTTGAGTCTCTTCTTGACACTGTTCGCCTTGGCCTCGCTATCTTCTCCTTTCGAGCACTTGAAACTGTACGATCTAATCTTCTCGCGAATGGCCCGCACACACACGTACCACGCAGTCTTTTTTTTCATCATCCCGATGCACTGGTCTGATTCGTCAAAGTAATAAAGGACGCTTCCCTCTTTTCCATATCCTCTTCGAATCAGTTTGAAAAGTTCGTCTTGTTGTTCGATCGGAAACCTCTGTGAAGTGGTGGTCTCCAAACCGCACGATCGAGCAAACTCCAAGTTTTGCTCAAAGTTGTTGGAGCACATGGTTGTTAGTTTTTGATTCTCGCAAAATGTAATGAACCTGTACTTACTTTTTTCAAAGTCGAAAAACTCTACGTGTTGGTAGGCCACGTTGAGAAATTCGAAACAAGCGTTGCGATCGTGGTCATGTAAGTGGTCCAGGAACTTTGTCATGTTTTGGTTGCTTGCGTCCATGATTTGATCCTTCATTGCTTCGGCAATCATGAGGGCTGTCATGTATCTCTGGGCTGTATACTTTTTCAGGTCTTGTTTCTCCTTAACTATCAAATGTACGTTTTTGGAGCCGAATATATAGTACTGGACGTTGTCGTACCTAAACTGACTCAAGTGAGCTGCTTCTCCATTCTCCTTGGAAGTGTTCAAGATGTACTTGCTTTCCTCCGGCTTCTTCGCAAAATAAAATTCCCACCTCTCTCTTTCCTTTTGCACGTCCGACGTTGCGTCTCCGTGTTCTTCCTCTTCTTCCAACAATTTGGTCATGTCATCGTCATCTCCCGGGCCGCCTGTGAACTTTTTCATGGCAAACACGACGATTTTGGAGAAGCTTTCTTTTTCTGATTTAAGGTGAAGGATGCAGCATCCACGAGGGACGTACGTTCTGATCTTTGGAAAAGCATCATAGATGTCGTCGTCTAGGATTTTCCCACCCCTCCTCCTTTTAGGGGCGGATGTAACGATATCGGACAATGTCACATCGACGCCCTCAGGAAATATGCCCTTCGGGACCGGATTTGTGTTGACACGCAAAAAAGGATGCTGGCTTGCCCATGTCAAAAGACCTTCTGCGGTCTCGGAGATCGGTTCTTTCTTCACCCACTGCTCCGCGGTCTTGCGATTGTATGTTGTCTTCGTCTTATCCCAGTTATCAAAAACAGTAGCCTGAAGTGTGGTCATTGTTGAGATATTTGTGTTAGTTGGAACTTACTAAATGTTCGAAAATATAAGGTACAGAGGAAGTCAACCTTACATATTCTGGTTACAATTACAAGTTTTATATAAGGAAGATTGAATACAAATATGTAATTCCATACAGTTCCATAGAAACATTTGTCATCGTGTTTGCCAGCCTGAACAATCTCCCGTCACATGAAGATTTGAATCCAAACAACAATGAGCCTGCCAGAAAAAGACGCCGAATGTGTACAAACCAGAGCAATAAACCAAAGAAAGCATATACCAAAAGAACAAAAAAAATCAATCGAACCGATTATCCCATCGCCAGTATTTTGGACCGGTTGAATGAACCAGTTTGTATACCTCGTTTTTAGTTGTTAAAACCGGTGTATGCAACCGATTTCACTAGTGGTGTTTTTCAATTAACCGGTTGTACATTACAGCAATGTTTTTGAAAAACCGGTTGAAAAATACCAAAAATCCCTCCAATTAGAAAGGTTCAAACTCAACGACGAATGTTTCAAACAACTCGTGAACTTGATTAATTATGTAGCACCTAACGCAAACTTACCATCAAAACACAGAAATGTAGAGGAGATTGTAATACTGAGCAGCAACAAATGACAAGACATTATTATTGCGAAGACCATGGTTACATTGACTCCGACAAGTGTAAAGACTGCACAAAGAAAACAAAATACTTCATGTACAGATCTATAATGAAATTCTTGGGTGAAATGTGGAGTGACGAAGAGTTTGCTAGAGACATGTTTGACTTTTACGAACAAGAACCCAGTGATGGACAAGCATACAGGGATATTTATGATGGATCCATAAACAGAAAGTTGGAAAGACTCACAAAAAGACCTGGGGTGTTCTTTAACAATTGGTAGCAACGGAATAGGGTTGAGGAACATTCAGGATGACACACTATACAATTTATTTCGAAAATATCTGGATGATGAAATTGTCAACCATTTTGTTGAGAATTCAAACAATTATGCTAGACAAAACAACATCAAGTTTGACAGGCAGATATTTCAATGTACATCTGCTTGTGTTCTTTTGTTCCCTGGAATAACCTTTGCAATGGGTTTAGCACCAAACCCATCTTACGATGATTATTAGTGCAGAAAGGCAACTTCCATCTTTGGAAGTAACTTAATAAAATCAACCTGCATTAGAGAGTAGTTTCGTGCCATGAAGCGTGCATTTCATTGTAACACCGACTGGCTGGTAATAATTTAAAAAGCAGATGAAAAAAACAAGATGTTTTGGCTGCCTTTTATTCACAATGTTGTTGATGAGACAATAATTTTATTCAAGGGTCGTTGGAAGGCAAGGCAGCATGTTTGTGGAAAGCCTCACGCAACTGGTATCAAACTGTTCTGCATTGCTGATAACCGTGGCTACATCTATGACTTCTGGGTATACCGAGGCAAAAACCACGAGTCTAATAGAAGCTCTAATACACATGATTATGATTGGAATCTTGTTCAAATGCTGCCACCTGTACGTGAATATGTAGTTATTGCTAACCTTTTCTTCGGTGGTTTTAATCTTGCAGAGACACTTCATAATGCTAACTACAAGTTTGTACTGAGCTGTCAAACAAACAGACCAAGTTCTATCTCTAGCGTTTTGTTGTAGAAAAAGGGCAGAGTGCACATATTGTCATAGGCAGTTATGATGAATATAATTGTGATGAGTCTTCTATCTGTGCTCTTACATTCTATGATATGATTCTAAAAAGTGTAATTTTCTAAGCAACATGCTAAGCACTGAAACATTAGAAACAATACATTAAAGAGCACGCCCAAGGCCAGAGATTGTTGTTTTGTATAACAAATTTATAAATGGTGTCGACAAAGCTGATGCTGCATGCTATCTAAATATTATTCGACACAGAAACAAAAAGTGGACTACTGCTCTTTGAAAGTTTTTAGTAAAGCTATTTGTAACCCAGGCTCACAAAGTTAAAAATAAATTTCTTATGAGGGATGGAAAGAGGAAAATGACACAAAAGAAGTTTCTTCATRATGTTGTTCATTCAGAATTTGTATAATTTTAAAAAATTACAACCACAGCACACCAGTTACCTACCACTCTCATTAAGTGCAAATCATAAAGGCAGATGTATTACTTGTTTAAAGCAAGGCAAAGACTCTAACACCACATACTACTGTGTTGGCTGTTAAATGCATATCTACCCTCAATGTTGGGACCTACATCATACTGGACAGAGAGTAAAGCTTGTACCAGTACCTAAGCAATGTGAGAGAGCGAAGTTTGATAGACGCTTATTTAAAATTCAATGTCTACGTAGATTAACTTGTCTTAACACTCGTTGTGGTAGAAAAAATCATCAAAAGGTATTTGTTTGCTTGAGTTGTTCTGTTTTACTTTATTGTTACATGGTTTTTATAGAATGACAATATTCATTTATATTTAGATTTGACATGCAAAAAATAGAAATGTTTTATTTGTTTGATAAAGCCCGCACAGCGTCATGAGGGTATGGGCATTTGTGCCCTTGTCATTTTATTAAAACTGACAACATTGAATGGCTTTCAATACTTTTGGAATTAGATTGCTCTTCATCCCACACTCTCTGCTGGGTTAGTTTTTTGCACGCTAAATTAGAAGGTACACGCGCAATTGGAACTTACCTGACCTAGTTCTAACCGACATTTATTACCATCAAACACTTACAACATTCTTGAACATGATGACGATTAACCCTAGATAATCGACCTAGGCTAATAATTTTTTAATGAAAAGCAATTTCAAAAACGAATATTGAAGCATTTTAAGCAATATTACTTTATACAAAACAAATAGCTTAAGTTTGGGTCGAAATTTAATTTTTGATTTTTTTCTGAAGAAATAAAATCAAAATGCTCGAATATACTTATTCGGAGTTTTCGTCCTTAGCTTTTCAACTTCACCTTTGAGTCAGTGAGAGTTGATTCTTTAATTCCCGATACGAATATTTGATCTTCCTAAGCATAATAGCTCAAGAATAGATCAGCAATCAAAAATCTTAGGATTGTGTCGAAATTGATTTTTGATTTTTTCTGGAATGTTATAGGTTAAAACGCTTAAATATAAGTATCTGGAATTTTCGTCCCTTGTTTTTCAACTTTGTCTTTGAATCAGTGAGAGTCGATTCTTTCATTCTCGATACGAATATTTGAGCCTCCTTATTACTCTAGCTCAAGAAAAAATCAAAAAACGTTAAGCTTGGGTTTGGGTCGAAATTAATTTTTGATTTTTTTCTAGAGAAATATAGGTCAAAACGCTCAAATATGCGTATCTGGAGTTTCTGTTACAAGCTTTTCGACTTCAGCATAAGTTAACATAAGTCACTTTTAAAATTCCCGACACGGATATTTGAGTCTTTTAAGCGTTATAGCTTAAGAAAAAATCAAAAATCAAAAAACTTGGATTTAGGTCGAAATTTATTTTTTGATTTTTTTCTATAGAAATATACGTCAGAATGCTCGAATATACGTATTCGGAGTTTTTGTCTCTAGCTTTTCAACTTCACCTTTGAGTCAGTGAGAGTCGATTCTAAAATTCCCGATACGAATATTTGAGCTTCTTAAGCATAACAGCTCAAGAAAAAATCAAAAATCAAAAAGTTTAGGTTTGTCTCAAAACCAAAATTTATTTTTTCCTGGAGTAATATAGGTCAGATTGCTCAGATATGCGTATCTGGAGTTTTTGTCAATGGCTTTTCAACTTTACCTTGAAGTCAGTGAGAGTTGATTCTTAAATTCCCGATACGAATATCCAAGCTTCCTAAGCATAATGGCTCAAGAAAAAATCAAAAATCAAAAAACTTGGGTTTGGGTCGAAATTAATTTTTGATTTTTTTTTCTGGGTAATATAGGTCAAAACGCCTAAATATACGTATCGGGAATTTTCGTCTCCAGTTTTCAACTTCACCTTTGAGTCAGTGAGAGTCGATTCTTAAATTCCCGATACGAATATTTTAGCTTCCTAAGCATAATGGCTCAAGAAAAAATCAAAAATTAAAAAACTTGGGTTTGGGTCGAAATTGATTTTTGATTTTACCTGTAGTAATATGGGTTAATACGCCTAAATAT
>JAOPGA020001889.1:0-13216 GCA_026419775.2 Acrasis kona | reverse complement strand
TGCCCAAGGTGTTGCTTGCAACATGAGGACCAAACCCATGTTCTTCTAAATTGTCGCAGAAACTTGCCATACACATATGATGCAATGCGATCAATTAATGAACTGATTCGCAGCAATTTGCTGCCAGGTTCACTTATAAAGGGCTCATTTAAATTCTGGGGTCTTCCTTTTACACTGTACCAGAGTGGTTTTGATTTTGACGAACATCCTATGACTGACAAGCGTAAAGCTACTATTTATGCTAGTCTACTTGGTTACACTAGTATGGATGTAGTTAAGCGTTTTTCTAGTAAGATACCAGTCAAAAAGCCACTCCAAGTGTTGAGGAAGATATCAACCATTTTGATGGAGACCTCTTACTCCATCTGGCACGCGCGTTGCGCAACACACGCCATCAAATCCGCCAAGCTAGGCGGGCCTTCGGCTGTATAGAGTCATTTATAAATATGTAAATTTATTCTAATAAAGCTTCTCGCAGAATGCGATTTATACAGGATTGCTCTCTTTATGAAGGTTAGTTGTCAGTAGAAGCGAATATGATGTAGATAGGTCATCATTCCTTACTCTTAGGACCCTTTGTCCAACCGGCCCAACACAACGTTCGCGATAAAGTTTCTTGGAGACGAACTCGCTCTCATCAAAAAAATGGATCTAATGTGAGATAAGTATTAAAAATAAATTTCAACTAACTTTTTCAGGCTGAACATTGCTTATCCAGACTAAAAAGTGGCCATAGTACCTTATGTTCTCTTCTGAGTACTTGTACATCAATGTGTTAAAATATTGCTTAAAAGACCACCTTATTGATCTGAAGAATCTGGACACATATTGTCTGGAAATTTGATAGCCATGATCAGATGCAATGTTTACATATTCTAAAAGGGAGCTCTCAAGATAACATACAGCGTGTAATAACATCAATCTCTTCTTTATTTTCTTTTGACCACTTATGGCCTCCCTATGTATTGTTTGCGGTTGGGTTGTTTATGAATTGTTTCATCCAATATTGCATCTTACCTCTTGAGAAGTAAGGATATTGTTGTAGTGCCTTTTTAATACCGCAAACTGATGTATACCGCCCTTCTAATAACCTCAATTAATAAAAAGCTCTCTTCTCTTCATTTGATCTTGGCATTTTTACACAAGTTATTGGGTTGAGTGAAATCAGCCAATTATAGAAGCAATAATTGTAAAGCTCAGGCTATCTGATGTCACCTAACGGATCTCCTAACAGAAAACAATCATAATTGGTTAATAGTAGCCAATTTTTAGACGACATATGCCCTTAAAAGTAGAAAGCAACAGGTATTTAATGAAATCAAATTATACGTCAACAACTGACTCGTCAAAAAACCAAAGAAATGGCTAAAAGCAATTCATCTAGAAAGAATTCAAACTCCAAGTACAAATCCACCACTACAGACCGTTCAGATGCTACCTTAGTTCTGACCCAAGCACTCATTCCATCTTAAGACACTAGCGTCTTGGATGGCCAGGCTCTATCTACCCAAGCTAGCGATGAATGTGCTGAGACATATTTAACTCTGTGTCCTGCTTCATTTGCTCTGTCACCTGAAAGCGCTTCTTCTCAAGGTTTAGTGTCACCATTTTCCCCCGCAAACAATTTCAGTGAAAGCAATCTTTTTGACTATCCTGGTAAAGTTGATCTATCCACGTTCAGTCCTTCAGTAAAATCATCCCCAAAAAGGTTCTGTCAGTCATCTCCAGGTAGAAGCATCATCAGTGGTAAACTAACTAAAAAGCAAGAAGCAGAGCAGGTACGCTTATCCAAGGAGCAAGTTAGACTGAACAAGGAACTAGAAGCACAGGAGCGTAAGATTGAGAAAGACAAGTTGAAAAAGCTGAAGAAGGATAAGGCCGAGGAAAAGAGAAGGTTAGCTAACATCGCAAAGGAAGAGAGACAAAAGAAGAAGAGGGCACAAGAGGCTGAGAGAATCACAAAAAAGCAAAAGAAGCAAGCAGAGGCTGAAGGCAAAAAGCAAGCTAAAGAGGAAAAGCAGAAGGCTAAGGAACAATTAAGAAAGACTACGGATTTTGTCTTGAACAATGATGTTGAAAAGTATATTGAATCAAGGTTAAAGTCAGAGCCAGCACCAGAGCTCTTTACAAGAACTTTAGAAATAGTCAGAGATTATGTTGGAAACCGCAATGGACAGATATTAGACAACAGAAGACAGGAACTGCACAACAAAGTCACATGCTCCCAGCAAGCAAACATCCAGCAGTCATTACCACCCTCTGCTCCAGCTATGGCACACACAACACCAATTGAGGAACCAAGAGAGATATCAAAGGCAGGCATTGTGGCAATCGCCAGAAACTTCATTTAACAATCTAAGAAGAACCAAGGTGAACAAGAGCAAAGTAGCGACGTGGACGAGATTGAAGAATTTGACACTGATGATACCAAAGAATGGGAGCCAGAACCAAATGAGCCGCACACAACTCTCGTGAGATTGAGTCCAATCCCGGAACCAATTGGCGCACCAATCAAAGACCAGGTGATTGAAATTGAGGTTTTACAGCCACATGTTGATGAGCAGGTAGTTGTGATTGAGGATGATGAGTTTGAGGAGGTCAAGTTAGTAGAGAAGTTAGTAGAGGATGAGCTACCAAGAAGGAACATAATCATTGTTAGTAGCGAAGACAAAGATAAAAAGTTTTTAGAGGGTGAGAAGGAGATGAGAAAAAGAGCCATCAAAAGAAAAATCTTCGACTTGTATGACAAGTACAAAACATTTAAATAAAGTTAATTAATTGAAAAGTCGATGATTTATTAATTTTATTGAGGGTGAGTGAAGAAATTCTTGAGTACTGATACTGAAGAAGTATGTGGGATGTAGGATGAAGGTTGCTGTGCTGGAGTTACAGGAATTAATGGATAAAGATTATGTTGACCACTTTGGTAAGGTGAATAAGGTACATTTTGATTCTGTTTAGATGGTGTTAATAGTTGAGGAGTTTGAAATCCAGAATGAAGTGTTGATGGTTGAGGAGTTTGAAACCCAGTATGAGGTGTTGACGGTTGGTGAATTGACAAGTTCCTTGACGTCGATGTTTACAAAAACCAAGTTGAGCGACCCTCAACATGAGACCATCTGACACTTAGTTAATTTCTTACAACCTCTTGCAACAAAAAACCGTTGGGACATTTTGGCGCCYAAACAAAGTGATAAAAGGTAACCCAAAAATGTTTGTGAAATTGTTTTAAACAAACGAACATACTCACTGAGGGATCAAGAAGCTGTTAACACGCGTATTCAAAAGACAATGCAAGCAACCATTGACAACACAAGCAACAACATGGATATTGAGACAACCAATGGACAACCAAGATCCCAAATAAGATTACAATCGTGGAACAGCATCCAACAAAGACTGACAAATGGTGTTCAATGGAATGAAATCCCAAGCCAAAATATTCTGGATAGCATCAAAGCCGGTGACTCGTCTACCGACATGAAGAATTGGATCAAGAGAGCAATCAGAGATCCACTTATGACACCAGATGAAAATTGTTACTCGGTTTTCCTTTTAGGCAAACCCGATAACATGGATGAAACCGATTTAGAAAAAACTCTTGAAAGCCTAAACGCAGAAATCGGGTCTAGTGCTAGGGTGACTCTTATGAGGATACCCGGGTATAAATTAAATTTCATGTCTATTGAAGATTGTGACACAATTTTTGAAAGAATACTTGAACAAGAGAGCATGCGAAAGAATTTTGAGGCATATAAGGCAGTCACAGTGGAAGATCTTGCAAAGGGGCCATCCCAAAACACACAATCAAAATCAAAACAGCCCTCCTACATGAACTGCGGGTATGGAGAATGCTAGAAGGACTAGAGATTGCGTACATCGAAGGCTTTGGAGAGAATTGGAACATAGACATCTACTCCGATCCGTCTAAACCTGAATTGACAAGGAGATCCGTTCACCTAAGGAAGGAAAGCATGAGAACAGAGGAAGAGAATAGAATGCAAGAGGGATTAAAAACATTAGTGAAGGATAGTGGAAGCACACCTGGACTTGTCATTACATCACCAAACTTCCAAGGTCACTTAAATGACACCCAACGCAAAGCCGCACAAGCAAACATTAAGAAGGGTAATTCAAAGGCGGAATTAATTGATTGGAGATATAGGGGCAACACAAAGTATAATAGGGATGCGATAATAGTTTCCCTGATGCATAGTGACTGATGATGATACCAAGAAAAGTGTTCTATCCCTAGCTAAAGCCAATACAGAGCAACAACAAACCAACAAAAATTTTGACTCACAAATATCTGACCTGCGAAATGAAGTGCTTCGACTTAAAGAGAGACAGGAGATTTCAGAGAAGCAGATTGAAAGCCAGGGAAAGTGCCTCAAACTTGTGCAGAATGCTATGGCAACCCAGCAACAAACCATCAACAACCAACAGGAGAGGATAAACCAGCACCAACAAACCATCAATACTCTCATCACGTCCCAGCAAAGAACCGACGAGCTAAATGGGAATCACAATGAACAGATCTCCACACTCACTAGGCTCACAGAAATGCTGGTTAAAATTACGCAGAATTCACCACAAACCAACACACTACAAACAAACAATCAACAAACCACCCCAAAGAGAGCACGTGGAACACCTTCCAACTCACCAGGATCCGACCAAATACAAAAGAAGCCTAAAAGCTTCAATAAAGATTCACCATGAACGATCCGATCATCATAGATGACCTCAAGTTGGCCTTCTGGAATATCGACACATTAACCAATTCTAAACTTGGAAATATAGAGCACCTTGGTCAGACTGTGTATATCCTGGCTCTTGCTGAAATAAACCAAAATCACAACAAGAACTGGATCAAACAGGTTAGAGGCAACCTTCGCAAGAGCTTTGACCTTTACCTGAATCTCTCCAGCATCACAAGAGTCAACAGACGTGGTGGAGCAGCAAGAACTTACGGTGGCACAGCCTTCCTGTTTAACAAAAAGTCAAATTGGTATAAAGGCAGCCAATGGTACAAACATGAGCAACAGGTTGAAGGAAGACTCTCTACACTCTATGTGGTCAAAGGAGAATCCCATGTACAAGTTGTATGCGCCTATGCCCCAGCAAACAGCGTAGCATAAACACAATTGATAAAATGACAGACTGTATCAGAGAAGTAGTGGAGAGGGCACGCTTTTGCCGAGCTCGCTACTATTGCCTACGTGGTATATATCTTCAGGAACGAACCGTACCAAATTAATTTGGTACTAATTTTTTTATATAAATAACTTCCAGTTATAATTGTATATCTAAAAATAAAATAGAACTTCAAATTAACCTTCAAACGAAAATGCAACACAATAATTCACGCAGGGTAAGACCATCAGTTGGTAAGAAGCCAAGTGACCGATGGAGAACAACATTAGAGGAAAAAGACGATGAGATTTATGAAGATGTGACAGATGGGATTCATTTGGAAGACACTAATGAGTTCATGAACTTTTTTGAAGACAATATTCGACACAAATTACCATATGGAATCACCGCACAACAGGCGGCAATGATAGTTCTTCACTATATAGAGTTCCATGATCAATTTGGTACATGAGATTCTAAAGAGGAATACGGAGTGCCGCCAAATGGTATTGCTCGAATACTAGAATCTGTTGAAGAAACCATTCTTGCACACACAAACTTGGTCATAATGTGGGGCACCTTACAAGATAGAAAGGAGGTGGCCCGAAGAGAATGTCCCTTAGAGTTCTATCGCAATTTACCAACCTTTATCATGGATGGAACCCACGTACTAGTTAAATACAATCCTAAGGATTATGGTTTAGAAGGTGACAGCTGCATCTCATATAAGCTGTCAAAACGTGCTGTTAATTTCCAAGTGGCAATTGACCATTCAATGCGTGCAATTTGGGTAGATAAAGGTCAGCCTGGCGGTGTGCACGACATGAGAGCTGTGTGGCGCTCAGATTTAGAGAACATTGTGTCTGTGGATCAAGACATATGTATGGCTGACCTGGGGTATCTAAATGACCGACTATCATTCCTCATTATGACACCATACAAGAAGCCTGCTAACCGTGAGTTGACAAACGCTGAGAAGACATACAATGAGGCTTTTAATGCACACAGGGTCATGATAGAGCAGTTCTTTGGGTATATGAAGCAGCATTTCCCAATATTTCGTTGTGGTTACCGAGGTCCAATCAAATTGTTGCACACTTTGTTTTGTTTAGGTGTCGCGCTTACAAACAAATCAATTGAGCGAGGAAATCTCACCGACAGGGAGAAGAGAGATGCGTACTTGTTAGAAAGAAGGCAGCAGAAAATTTATGAGGACAAGCCATACAATTATTGCGGAAATATGGATGATTTGCCAGAGTTTGCTCRTCGCTACTGTGTTGGGCGTGTGGTAATGAATCACAATAGGAGGCAGGAGGAGAACGAAGAATGGGACATTGCAAATCATCGCAGAGGCAACAGGCCTGATTTTGATTGTTGTTTTAACGCAATTCAGGCCTGAAAAGCGGAGCAGCATCAGGCAGATGTTGATTATATGGCTGAGAGAGCAAATATTATCCGTAGAAGAAGAGAGGAGTATGAAAACCAAAACAGAGATGATTTAGATGAAAGACCGCCGCAAAGAATCCGTTTTGGCATTGAGGACATGCATGCATAAAATAAACTGATATTTGTTTACAATGGAATTGATTGGTTTTTGATTGAATTTAGTACAATCAATTCCAACAATTTGGTACGGTTTGTTCCTGCTTGGACAAGAACTCAATGACAAAATCAAAATGGACTACCTAAATGCAGTAAAAGCACTTACTATTGGATACAAGAAAGATGACGACTATGTGATGATCTTGAAATTCATTGATGACAAGCTGGGTGATGTGCTTTTCAGGGCTCAAAACGATATGATCGCCTACAGGAACAATCGAAACAGGGCATTTACATCATGTGAGCAATGTGGACACCATACTTTGGACCTTAAACATCTCCTATGGGAGTGTGAGAAGATAGAGGGATGGGAAGAAGTAGGAGTGGACAGTATCGATAGACCAACCTGGAAGATTTGCTGGGACACCCGAGAGCATCATGAGGACATAGACGAGAATGTGATATGGATTGGAGCAAGAGGGGACATCAGTGTTGTACAATGGAACAAACTGGTTAAACTGTATAAATCACCACTAGAGGCTGGTATAGACTTGAAGCGCATATAAGCATATATTGCACAGCACCTGCTTTTTATACTGAAATCTTACGAATTTGGTAAACACGCTAACGGGGCTAGATCTAGAGCTAGAAACTGTCAAGAGGGAGGACACGAGGAGGATGGCGATGAAGATGAGGACGACAATGTTGATGAAAATGAGGTCCTAGCAGAATGGGAAATGGCTGATGAACCTCCCTAGCAACCGGACTAACTCGCCATACCCTATCTGCTACCTAACCGTTTCGCCCACTCGAGTGACAAAGTACAGTTGTGCAAGTCTTTGAGACTAAATAAAAACCTCATTTAGACAAGTTCCTTGAACCTAGCTGGTCCAATATACTTCCAGGTTGAGTATCAATAAAGGTCATTTTTAAATTTTGTTTTGTTAAACAAGTCACCCTATCATCTTGAAAATAGTCATAAAAATCCTTTAATGTTGCCGGAGTTGAAATATTGGGTGGGAGAAGGTTATGTTGTTTAAACAAGTTAACTGTCTCTTTCATATTTGCTACAGTTGTCTTCTTTTTTGACTTTTCATTCACTGTTATTAAATGACGTTTGTTTGATGACAAAACAAAGTCAATATACCTCTCTGCAAGCAATCTACCTAGGTTGCTTTCTTCTTCCTTCTTTTTTCTTATCTTCTCTCGATAGGATATTGTTGAAGTGATAGTTTTAATAATTGATACTCTTGCACTATCTACTTCAACTTGGTTGATACTGCCCCTGACAGTTTTTATTCTTTTATAAAAGGCCTTTCTTTTTGTACCATATTCATTCTCATCAACTTTAAGTTCTTTTAAGTCATCTGTATTACGAAGTAATTTCATCATTGATTCCACTGATTTAGCTCCTAAATTGTAAAAATCTGGACGTTTCACATTAGAGAAACAACATTCAACAGGTTCATTACATGGACTTTGCAGAACGCTGAAATAATTGTATCACATCAGGATAATTATCTTTATTATTTTCAATCCAAACACAAATAAAGGGTTTTGAATACTATTTTCAAGAGTAAAAACAGCATTTAATTGAATAATATAGTAAATTTCTCTCTAATTAGATTTTAAAAATGTCGAAATTTTTTGAAATTGATTATAAATGGCACTGGGTAGATTATACTCAGATTGTAGTGCATCAGTACCATGAACCATTTCTAAATTTAAAACATGACATACACAGGCAACATGGAAAGAATCTTTGGCAATTTTACTCTTGTCTGATCTCATTAAATTCACAGCAGCAGGGTTTGCATTAGTATTATCAACAACTGCACCAACTGCTTTAATATCATGCTTCTTTAAAAGGCTTTGAATAGCTGTATTGGTTGTATCAGCTAGTTCTCTTTTGGTATTAGATAATAAAGCGATTTCAGGATAAAGGTGACATCTAAAAATACCTCCTTTTACCGAAATCATAAAATTAGAACAAAATGGTTTCGTAGGGTTGTGACCAATCGAAGAAGAGCTATCTGTTGTAATCATATTACAATCTCTAGCCGTTCAGCCGGAAGATGAACGGCGAACACGGAGCGTGAATGTCCGGTAAGGTATAAAAGGGTTCTTGTTAATCAGTAATAAATAATCTGAATTGTTAGAGTAACATATAGACTTCATTATCTAGTCCAACCCGTTTTTTATTACATTTTTTACTCTCAGCTTTTACCAGAGCCCTATTATGCCACACCTGAGTCAAGAACAGCTCAAGCAGATACAAAGAGATATACGCCATAGAACGTCACGTGCCATACTAGACGTGTTAAAAAATACGAAGAAGAGCAAAGCACCAACCCAAACGAATAGGAAACACATATTCCGTACGCCATCACCACTTAGTCCTGTTGACGAAGAAGATTTTCAAGTAGACACAACCAACAAGATCTATGACAGAAACGGTGTAGAGATTGATCCTACCGTGTTCTCCACAAAGACCATCACAGAGGCAGCCAGCCCTGTCAAGAAGAACAACTTGAACCACAACGTTGTTATCAAGCCCGTCACGCTAGAGAGAAACCTCAATAGCTTCCTGGTACAAGACGCACCACCCGTACATTCAGTGTGGAATACCTACAAGGGTACCAACCCCAACGATGTTCATTGGAGGGACATTATCACCATCAGTGACCACAACAACCTGGCAGCCACTGTATTAGCAAGAGTCAGGTTATTTCCAGATATGTCACTGGATCTTAAAGAACAAGAGGTCGAGACCATATTAGAAGAATACGGCCAACAATATGATGACGCCAGTTATCGTTCCTTCGTCACTCAAACCATTATGAGAGACATGCACGTCCAAAAAGCCTTTTTGAAAAATAAGCAGCACGAGGACAAGAACTACAAGAAAAACATGCAGAATCCTCAACATGTTTTGAGCAACTACAAGGAGAGGCCATCAGTCAGAGTCACCCATTTGATTGATGACTTAAGAACATTCGACATCTATTTGAACAGCAGAGGTGTCCCAGAGTATTAGTTCCTCCATTTGTTAAGAGAATGCGCCACAGGCGATTTGAGTGAGACTATCCAAGTCATCATTGATGCAAACGAGACCAAAGGGAAGTCCTGGTTAGGCATTAAGCGATTCCTTTTAAAGTCCGTCAATTCGTTAAGAACCACAGAGCACTACATGGATAATTTTAGATCCATCCGACCCCACCCGAACGAAACAATGAAGGAATTCAATAGCAGATTCCGTGGTTATATTGATCTATTAGAAATTTCCAACGATATAGCCCTTCATGTACTCGAAAACAGCATGAGACATTCCACGCTCAGAACCAACATCGTGGATTTAATTAGAACGTTCAGAAGTAACAACCCAGGAGCCAGCTATGCAGATGTGACAAAGCACATTTGGAACGTGTGTGGTCCTGAGGACATTAAGATGTATGTCAAGAAGGACAGCAACCCCAAGCATGAAAGTACCAAAAAACTGTACCATGCGAAGGAGCCAAGAGAGACGCCAGAGAAGAAGAGAAAGAGGTATCAAGATGGTCGACCTGACCACAAGCATGACCACAAGCACAAGACAGGAGACAAGTCCGGCGACAAGGCCAAATGTTGGAAATGTGGTAAGATGGGTCATACACAGAACAAGTGTAGGACTCCGGAAGGACCCAATGTGGCTAAAAATAAATATAAGCCAGAACCAGCAGTCTCGGACGAGTCGAAGAAGGATAAGGAAGCCAATCCCAGCAAGAAGCCCAGGTACAACAACATTGAGCACCAGGATTAWGAGGAGCTGGAGATTGATGTAGATACTTTCACAGCCAACTCTATTGAAATAAACAATATGGAGAATAGGTTGTTAACGCAGAGTACGATCGAGTCAATGGACGGTCGTCAAGATATATTTAGTACGGACAAGACCATTACAGTGTCCATACCGAAGGAACAAACCAGTGTCGAAGACAATAATAAAAATCAAGTTCCACCGTTGAAAGTTGTTCCGACACGCTGTATACCCCTATCTGTGTTCAACTTAAGGACTGACTGCACATTGATAGATAGTGGTGCCAACACTACTTTTATTAAAGAGTCTTTCCTACAGTTGTTGAAATCTAGGCAACCAGATAAGGTGGTAGTGTCCGAACCAATCGAGTCAGTTAGATTAGGAAATGGAACATATGTACATAATGTAAGAAGAGTGCAACTAGAATTGGAATTTGAACATCCAGTCACTAAGTAGAAGACAATAGATAAGAGATCGTTAGCAGTTTTAGATGGATCAGAATACGATATTATTTTAGGTTTAGATTTCATTGATGATTATCAGATACCAATAGCAAAGATCACCTTGAATTCTACAGAGAAGGTATTAGTAATCAAAGATAACAAGCCAGCTATAGATTCCCAAGTCATACGAAACTGGTTAGATAACTATGTGGTAGAAGGTTTAGACTCTGGTTGCCAATGAAACTTATGACAAGCATAGTAACATTGGCAAGATATCACTAAGATTCAAGAATCCTGAGGATCGTAAGAAAAGATTATGGGGTAATTATAGACCCAATCCAAAGGATGAAGATGCTACACATGCTATGGTGGTAGAATGGTTAAAAAATAAAATTGTTGAAGAAATGATTGACCTTGAGAGTCATAGGAAACCCGGTGAAAAAGACATCGGTGAATTCAATACCAGTTGGTTTTGGATTAATAAAGGTAAGCCTAGAGTCGTTTTTAATTTTGTACCACTGAATCAATTACTTGAGGAGGACACAAATGATGTCCCAGGTATTGATGAAGTATTTAAAAAATTAGGTGAATCCGGAGCAGTAATCTTTAGCAAACTAGATTTAAAGAATGCCTATCATCAGATATTACTCGACGAGTTAGATAGAAGTTTTACAGCATTCACATGTAAAGGAAGGCGTTATCGCTTCATCACAGCTCCATTAGGATTAAAAATCATACCCTCAATATTCCAACGTATGATAAGAGCAATGCTACAAGAAGCAGATTGTACAGAATTTACTTGTAATCACATCGACAACATCATCGTTCACAGCAAGTCCATTAAAGAACACGTAGAACACGTAAAGAGAGTACTACAAGCCCTTACTGCAAAGAATTTGACAATTCAACCAGCGAAGTGTAATTTCTTTGTAACCAAAGTACCATTGTTAGGATTTTGGTTAGAGACGAATGGTATCAGACCCAACTACAACAAGTTGTGTAACATGCTAGAGTGGACCAAACCCACTACAATGAAAAAGATACAAAGATTTTGCGGATTGATTAATTTCTTTCGACGATTCATTCCCAACGCTACAGAACTGTTGTATCCATTTATGAGTATTAGAGATGATTCATTTGAATGGACGTCTACATTGCAAGCAGCATACGAACGCATTTTTGAAGAACTAGTTAAAAAGGCACCATTCCTACATTTCCCAGTCAAAGGAGTACCAATCGAACTGCATACAGATGCAAGTAAAGTAGGAATAGGAGCAGCGGTAATCCAACGTGTTAATAATCAAGTACATTACCTTGGATTCCATTCACAAGTTTTAAACAAAGCCGAGTTGAACTATTCAATACCCAAGAAGGAGCTCATATCCATCATTGAACATATCAAATATTATGAGTACCTATTACGAGACACTGTGTTCCATTTGTACACAGACAGCAGAGCCCTAACAGACATCATGGAGTCAATGAAAGATCCGAAAAAACCATTGAGTATTCTGTCAGGCTGGGTATCTACCATATCTGACTTCAACTTTGAAGTTCATCACATTGCAGGCGAATCAAATGTATTACCAGATTTATTGTCAAGACTCAATGCAATAAATGTTACAGAGATGAAAAGTACCGATCAGTTGTTAGAAGAAGCACATGCTATAGGTCATTGGGGAGCCAATGCTATGTACAATTACATCCTATTGTACAAAGGTACAACTAACATCAAGAATCTAATGCAGAAATGCCGCGACTACACATCCAAGTGTGTAACTTGTCAGAAAGTGAACAACCGAAGAGTTAGTTACGCTCCGTTCCAAGTACCAAAACATTGCATGCCTATGCAACATGTTCATATGGACCTTATAGTGATGGATGATAATAGTAAAGGATATCGATACATCCTCACTGTAGTCGACAAGTTTTCAGGATTTGTATGGTTAAAACCAGTGTTAGAAAGAACAGGTGAAGAAGTAGCACAAAAGGTGATAGACATATTTTTGAATTATGGATTTCCAGAAACAATTAAGACGGACAATGACAAAGCCTTTTTAAACAAATTGTTTGAAGAAGTATGTAAAATTGCAGCATCCAAACATAATACTACTATCGCATACGCTCATCACACAAATGGTTTAGTCGAAGCGCAGAATAAGACAGTAAGAGAAGTATTGCATAAGATGATACTTGAATCATGTGACAAGAGAAGAAATTGGGACGAGTATCTACCTGCAGTGATGTTTGCTATGAACACTCGTATCCACGCTGATTTCATCGCATCACCATTTGCACT
>JAOPGA020001887.1:0-11045 GCA_026419775.2 Acrasis kona | reverse complement strand
AACATTTGTTGGAAAGGAAGCATGGGCCAGATTTGATACATTACTTCAGTCACAAAAGATCACCTCAATGTTTCACAGACGGGTCAGATCAACCGTCGAACATGGAAAGTATTACAAAGCGATGGAGTCATTGATATTCCTACTATTCTTATCTCCTCTGCTGGTAGAAGTCCTTTCCACACCACTTTTCGAACACCACATGAGTTTAGTGTCGTGCCTCCTTGCTTTACTAGACAAGCGCATCACTGTTTCAAAACTAAACAAGATTGAAGCAACCCTTTACGAGTATCTTTTCTTTTTTCAGGTAGCGTAACTCGCCATTTCGACTTTAATGATTTTTAGGTACACTATGGAGATCATAATGTAACACTCAACCTGCATCATCTCATCCATCTTGTCAAGATTGTTCGAATGCATGGCCCACTTTGGTGTTACTCATGCTTTCACTTTGAGGGATATAACCATATACTGCTCAAAGGGGTACACGGCTCAAATCAGTGTCACATTCAGGCAGCACGATCTATGGACATGTATCGCATTATCAAACAAAGAGAGAAGATTGTTGACGATGCCCGCTATTTTGAAGCAAAGGTACATTATTCAACATTAATATAATAATCACATTGAAAGCCAAGAAATTATGGATCTGTAAAGGAATCAATGATCAAGTTGGACGATTGTTTAAAGATTAACAAACATGTAATACTTTGGGACAAGAAAAATGCATTAGAATACAGAAAAGCCAGCGTGAGGGGCGCAGTAGTAGAGGCCAAAGCATCAGCAACCAACAAAAGTTTTCACAACTTTTACGCTCAACTTCGATCTGGAATGTAAGTAATTTAAAATTGTACACATTTATTCAACTTTGTAGGTTTGTTATTGTGGACAGCATTTATGTTCACACGGCTAGAAGCGGTACAAAATCATACAGGATGAATGTTTGGCCAATCAGGGAAGGAAAGAAAGAGGAGAAGATAATAAGAGAAGTAGATGAACTCGATAGATCGTGTATTGGGTTGGTGATGAGTGACGGAAAGTACTTCCTTACACCAGTACTTGAGTCACTTAAATATATGTTGTGATCATCCCAGAATGAATAAAGTAGTGCATTTATTTGATTATTGTAGGCTCTCAGTTATCTTCTTCTAAACACACCAGTTTCAAAAAGTGAGAATCTCACCTCATGTCCCAGAGCGACATTTTGCATAAAAAAAGTATGCTCTCACTTTGCTTATGTGGGAACCAGATAAGTTCCTGGTTTTCAAAACTGAGTAGCTCAGATTTTGAAGTGGGAATATCCCAGACAACTGCCAAATTTTTATGCGGGAAGCTGAGAAGGACACCGAGAATCCAAATAAGAATATCAATTCTCAATAAAGAACAGACTGGATTTTGGAACTCTCAATAAAGAAGGAGAATCTCGGCAATTTTTAGCCCGCTGATACCCTGCGGACGCATACCATCATGAACACAAAGAGCATCAAGACAAGAAGGGTACAACACGCATTAAAAGTCTCCTTAATCAAGCTAGTTTTTATTTTATCACTTAATTGTCAAGATCGCCAAATTCCTCATCACGATCAATCACCTTAATGGTCATGATTAGGTCTGTCGTCATCTTCCTCACTATTCTCATTATTCTTATGGTATCTGTAATCCTTGTTCGCTACTATCGTGTGTTGTTGGCAAATTGTGCTGCAAATGCCTATGTGCGAATTGATTCTGTGCTCCTCTACTGTCTTTAACCATAAATTGCATAGCAATTTTTCTTTCATTCAGATCAACATCACTAAATGTATTTGGAATTTCTAACCTTGATTTCCGTCGAGCATAATTGCTTCCACTACCTCCCTCATTTGCTCTTTGCCTTTGCGCTATGGCTAATTTGTATAAATAGTAGTATAACAACTTCTTCAACTTGACGAACATAAACATTACTGTTAGATAATGAATACAATTCAATTTTTAACTGGTTCGTTGTTGATTAAGGGCATTGTTGTGTGTAACCATTAAATGATAGAGTTGGTAATGGTGTAGTAGATTGTTGCGTTTTTATTTTATAAGATAACGTGACATCTAGTAAAAGAGGTGGCAGCATACTAGAGCCATGAGAAATTTACCAAGAACACCTATGGTACGGCACTACAGTGCACGGCAAAAATGTCATGACAACACTTCTACCCCATTCTCACTTCGTTTCTCACAAGTTGAGTTGCTTACAACAAGACAGAATATATAAACAACGTTGTTTTTATTATGATACATTTAAGCAGTCCTCCTCCATTTACCAGTTTCTGTCTTTCTTTCATTCTCTTGGATGTATGTACAGAAAACTCTACCATCATTCTCTATTATATCAAAGGTTATTTGTAAGTAACGTGAGCGAACATGTCCTCTGAACTTTCCATGTCCATTCTTGTGGTCTCGAATATACCATTGTGGAAGTTTCTTTTGATACAGTTTTGGGACATTCTCAAATTTGTACTCCACAATTCTGAATGGTGTCTTCAAACCACTTAATGTTTTGCTTCCTATTTTAACGTTGCGCTCCACTCCCTCCTGCTTTGAAAAATAATCGTCGAACACAAAAAAGTCACACTGTCCAAGGAAGAACTGCTTCTTAAGCTGGGTGCCTTTGATTTGTTTGTTAGACTTCTCCATGCCAGGAATTAGATTTTCATTAAGTATGGCTGCAGCCTTTGTGCAAAAGTACTCAAGCATGAAACGGAGGTTCTTTTTAGTGTCAGGGCTAAGTGGCAGATCATCAAAATTCTTAACGGGAAAAGGCATCTTAGCTCTCTGTCTCAACTCTTTCTCAAGTCTTTTAACCTTTTGAAGTAGGGTGAGCACTTTTGGCTGTCTCTTTTGCCTCATCTTTGTAATTTTATCTTGAATCTTCTTTGGCACACTTTTCTTCTGATTTGTCCTACAAACCACAGAGTGTGATGGCAACTCAACATTATAATCTGCTGCTATGTGAGCTGGGAGTCTTCTATTCCTTGTTGGAAGGACTCTCTTTTGCACTACTTGTTTGACCATCGTTTATTTTGTTGATTGTTTGTTGGTTTCAGAGGACTGTCTGCCTACGTTCATCCCTCCGTCGCATCTTCATCCATTCCATTTTGGTCTAAACAACTATTTTTGAAATACCAAACGGAGTTTAGAAGACTTTAAATTTTTTTTATTGATTTCACGAAACACAGAAGTCAGAACCCACATTGCAATTTGTTCGTGTAAAGTTGTAAAAAAATAGCACAGCCCTACGCATTGCATTAAAATTTAACGAATGTATTAAACACGAAGTCTAATCTGTAATACAATGCATTATATAATACAAACAACATTGTTGCATGTTGCAATGGAATCATGCAGTAGATATTTTCTTCCATATATTTAGGAATGTATATGGAATCGCTACCATACCTTATTATGGGGCTTGTAGCATGTGGTTGAACGATTGTCATAATTTCATCAACAGACACTTGATTGCACATCGCTAGTTCGCTGGTTTCTTGTATAATTTCGGAACATTCGTCATGATTGAGTATATTAGGTATGGTCAGATACCCTTCCGGTGAATAAAAATTTCTTCTGTTCGTCTGTCAATTTCATTGTAAGTGTCAATCACATAATGAGCACAACAGGAAGTGGAAATGAAGACGACGAAGCGTTGATCAATAACAACAGTCTACATTCGGACTCAGAACCTACAATAGAAATACCATCGACCATAAACAAACGACTCGACTCAATCAACCTGAGTGTTCCTCGTACCACTTCCGATGCAACTTTGGTGGACAGTTTTGAGAGTAAATCGCCAACCATAACTGAGGAAGATGATGACGAAACACTGCTCGACCTCATGTACCCAGACCTTAAAAATCTGACAGTGAACGAAAAAGATGACAACAAAGGAACTATTAGCGACTTGCTGCGTGAGGAAATTGATTCTCTACAACTTGACGTCGTGCCCGCCATCGGAACCAATATTGAAGACATTTTCAATCAAATGGAATTAATAGAGGAAGGTGCCACACAGTGCCTAATTTTTGGCCTGGGATACGAGTGTAGATCATTCACAACTATAAAAAGTCTCTGGAGTTACATCAAGAACACATACCGGTCAAGATCAAAGGAAGAAGAAGATAATGATTTTGACGCGGACGACGACGAAAACATGCATTCCCTACAACACTCTCAAGATGAGAATGCCATTGAGCCCGTATGGGTGGACATTCAGAATCCATCTGCAGAAGACATGAAGTTGATCCAAAAATTCTTCAATCTACATCCCCTGACCACGGAAGATTGTACGAACAACGACACTGGTGAAAAATGGGAATTCTTCGAATCGTACATGTTCGTGGTGTTCACAGGACAGACAGCAGGTAACGCCGACACTCCAACACAGCTCAACATTATTGTGTTTGATGAATATGTCATCACTATCCATGAGAAGCCAATCAAGGGTCTTGACCTTGTCATGAAGCGCATAGGAAAGGAATTTGAAACGGTGATGCATCCCCAAACACATCATACCATCACACACAGCATCAGTCAACCCAATCTTTCGGGCAAGAGGAACAGAAGACACAAACAAATGATGACATTGACATTAGAGCCCAACATTAACAACGAAGAGAGGAAGAGGACGGTGGTTCCATCTGCTGATTGGGTGCTGTATGCATACCTTGATGCCATGGTCGACATTTACATTCCACACGTGGATAGCCTTGTACAGGAAGTGGAGAATCTTGATGAAATGGTGTTCATGCTTGATGAGTCGGAACATGATGACCTGCTGCGAAGGATTGGTTTCACAAAGAAGAACATTGTAAACTTGAGAAGACTTTTATTCCCAAAACAAAAGATGACAACGTATTTGGTTTCACAAGATTTACAATTCTTATCAAAGACCATACAAGTGTACATGAGAGATGTGTTGGATCATTTGGCTAACGCCATCGACAAGCTTGAAAGTGCAAAGGAGAATTTGAATCACACGCACTCTAATTATCTGACAAAAGTGCAAATTGATATTGCTGAGGCAAGCATGCGTACCGATGACTTTTTGAACCGAATGACCGTGATTGCTGCATTGTTTGTTCCTTTGACACTTGTGAGTGGTATTTGGGGTATGAACGTATATGTTCCTGGTCAAGAAAGCGAAACTTTGGAGTGGTTTTTTGGTATTGTTTGTGCACTGGTTATCTTCTCACTAGTGGTCATTATTTATTTGAGGAAGAGGTTGGTCAACTTGTAAATAAATATAAAACAATTTTTATTGATCTTCTTTGACCTGTTGTAATTTTTGCTTTTCCTCTGCTTCCCTCTTCTCCAAAATCTTAATCGCAGCCTTGACTTCATCCTTGCTGAAGGCATTACCGAAATGTAACTTGAACCTCTTGGCACCAATTGCTTTGAGCATGTTTTCCTTCTTGTTCTTTTCTCTTCTCTCCACCTCTTCCTTCCGCTTGTCCAAGTTGTTTGCAATAAAGTTGGAAACTTCTTGAGGAACATAGAATGCTGATGGTGCTTTGTGTGGGGAAGCGTGGGATGCATGCCATGATATTAATTGTTTTACTGTTAATATACTGCTAGTGTGTGAAGATGGAATTTCTCTTCCAAATCTGAATGACGCTGCCTTTAACATCTAAACTTTAATTTTGATAAAAATCGTTTTAAAGTACCTTTTCACGAAGTTCAGGCTTTCCCAATATTAGGTTATAAGGATCATAGGGTGTGTATCCATCTTCGAGGCAAATATTTAAAACTGTTGGTTTGAAAGCCTCCCAATATAGTTTTTGTAATTGCGATGTCGTTTTTCCTTTAGGGTCGATTGCTACTTGCTCTGCGTGTTGTCTGTAAACTTGAGTAGTGTGTAATGACCTTTCGACATTTAATAAACTTTCAAACGTAGACAAACCTATTCGGCACAATGTTTGTGGATTTAATAAACACTCGCATTGTTGAGGTGCATCTCCGCAGTGTGTGGATGGTATTCATTCTGTAGTCAACCCAATATTACTTACTTACAAAGTAAACAAACTTTCATGTTTATCCTGATGCGACAATGGTATAACCTAATACTTCAATTTTGGTGAAGTATTCATCTCATACAGTAAATTATAAATAGACACTAATATCGAAATAATATTATGTAAGCTTTGACTTTAATAGGTAGATAACTATGATACCTTCCAATTAGTACAGAGGATTTTAAATAACCAAGCGCTCCTTTCAAAAATAAAACAAAAAAATGCAGCAACTAATCACCGATTTGTGGTGTGAGATAGTATCATTCATAATCAATCCATTGTGTGTATTGGATGATCGTGGTACACATCTCTCTAATATACATGGCAGCATTCTTGCCCACACCATGTCATCAATAGCATTAATTAACAAGACTTTTAGGTACCACATCATCAAGGCGGAAATAATAAGGATGAGCAGAGCGAATATAGACATACTTTCAATCTTTCTATTTAACCACACCCTAGATTTATTCAAATTAGGTTTGACCTGTGTCGATCCTTCTTTGTATAATAATAGAGCTGTGCGATTGGCGTCTGAGTTGAACATCCCATCGGCAGTGTTGTTACTATTAAAAGATAATAGAGTAGATCCATCAGCGTTGGACAATCAAGCTGTTATACTGGCACAAAACAAAAAACATAAACAAGTGGAGGCGCTGCTGCTAGGAGATGCAAGAGTAAGGTCGTTGCCTTCGTCGAAGCGCGTTATGAAGAAGAGTGTTGTGCGTTTGTGCAGACCAGAAGAAATACGGAGGCCAGTTGGACACGTTTGATCGACATTCGGAAGATTAACTAGCTAGTTTGCATAGTGTCTTGAATGAAGTCAACGATAATTGTGTGGAGAGTTTCTTTGTAAGTGAAGATAACGTATTTCACGAAGTTCCAAAATAAATTCTATTTTTATTGATCCGTTATCCTTTTTTGAAAATCAAAACGATCAGACATGCAACCATCAACAAAGAGGATAGAGAGGTCTTTGATAGGAACAGCAATAATATTAGCTCTATCGATAACAGCCACAGTTGCATTTATTGTATTATATGTTGTATGGATAACTGTGAAAATAGATGGTTCGGATACATCGTATATAGCATGGCCCTTATGGGTGTTAGTGTTCTTGCTAATAACTACGTTTTCGCTTCTACTAGCAACAATACAAAGATATTATGTTTACAGAGCTGCTGTCCGTGCATCTAGGGACATCGAAGTGATAACTGTGACAACAGAAACACAACCCACATTCGTTTATCCAGAATACAATAACAGTAGTGGAATGGCAGAAACAATGTATCCTGAATATAAACCACCCGCACCTGGCTTCAATGCGCCACCAAACGATTTCAATCCATACATACCAGCCGCATCAGCTCCTATGCAGTCTCCGACATTTGAACCGCCGGGTGTTTATATTTATAACAGAGAGCCGGCCCAACAATTGCAACCAGATGTTCCATATGGCAAGCCACAATAAATGTAAATTTTAATTAGTTAAAAAATGATTTATTTCTAAAATGTTGTTGTACTTTTCCCATTCTCAAAACAAAAAGATTGAAATTTAATTGACGAAAAATTACATTCATTTATTTCGCATCTTATAAGCACTAGCGATCCTCCCCAAGATTGATTTCTTCTTTGCTCCATGCATGGCCTCCAAAGCTCCGCTCGCCTGCTTGTGCAATAATGCATATTCCTGAACATCACTGTACCTTCGTAGCGAATCTTGAACAACCTCGATTGCCTTCAACCTTTTTAAACTCTCCACCAGGTCTTTATGGACACCATCATATGCCTTGTCATCAGGCGCCACTGCCAAATTCCACAATGCACCGTTCCCTGCAACTAACAAATCATGCCAATCATTGAATTTCCTCATACTATCGACGATGTACCTCACGCCATCATGCCTTTGGAAGGAGTCAAGTGTTTCTTCGTCCACACTCAACTTCCACATGACACCCATGGCTTCGGTCAACAACTCTAAATTATCACCAAAACGTTTAACAGAGTTAATGACGGCCTCTATACCGCCTTGTTTCACAATATTAACACGCTCTACTTTATTAGTTGACAAATGCCACAAGGCAGCATTCGCAGTTATCAACATGCTTTCACGATCAAAGAAGCGCAACATGCTTCCAATGATAATCTCGATACCTTTATTCTTTTGTATAATTTCACGACTTGGAATATCTTCCTGAGCACAAACTCTCAATACATGAACTCCAGAAAGGATCAACCGTTGACCTCAAGGTTGGTGATATTGTGGCGATTGTTGGTAAAAACACTGGTGGTCCAGCAGGTATTGTTGCTCAAATTAATTATGGATCTCGCATTTCTCTCACGAACAAGAATTGGTGGTGCGCTCCATATAATCCTGCAGTCCCTAGTTCATTGACAGCATTGTTGGGTAATGACTTCAATGGCTTTAATCCACCAGGAGCCGAGTCATTGAAGTATCAAAACAGAGGATACGTGGGTGGCAGGTTTGTCACTGATGTGGTTGGAGTTGGTCTTGGATATTGGATTTGGACTAATAATTTCAATCAAATGGATATCGTCTGCAAGATTGCTCTACCAGTAAATCCTTAAATAAATTTATTTTGTTACACGTGTTTGTTCTTAATATCATCTTTGAGCCGACTAATAATTCTCACATGTGAACTCCAAATTCAAGTGTAGGTCTATCCAAGTGCTTTTCGTTCACCTCTCATGAAAATGTAAAAATTTAGTTAACCAAGACTTTTTGACAACCTCAACTGACATGTTATTGCAACACAAAACAACGAGAACTCTTTTTACAACAAAAAGACTGATGAGCAAACAAATCAAATACGATCTTTTCAAAAATCCAGGTCAAGTTGAAGCATACGCAAAATACCGACCACAATACCCCACAGAAATATTCGATTCGATCAAAAAGTACCATAACAAAAATGATGACGCTACAGTGGCTGATGTGGCATGTGGTTCAGGTCAAGCTACAATTGAACTCGCCAAACATTTCAAAAACGTCATTGGCATCGAGCCATCTCGACCTCAACTGGACAATGCACCAAAACAAGACAATATAAAGTACGTTCACGCAAGTGCAGAGGCAACATCCCTATCAGATTCTTCAGTGGACATTGTCACCGTTGCCCAAGCCTTCCATTGGTTTGATTTTGAGAAATTTTACGCAGAAGTCAGAAGGATCACAAGACCCGATGGTACATTAGCTGTTTGGACCTATGCATTAAATCATTTTGATAACAAGGAAGCACAAGATGCTCTGCTGCATCTCTACAATGTTGACCTCTCTGGAAACTGGTCCGAAAGAAGGAAATTAGTTGATGATAACTACAAAAGCATAGTGTTTCCATTCCAAAATAAAACAGAAGTTGTGGTGAACTATAAAAAAACAATGTCCATTCGCAATTATGTCAATTACCTGTCAAGTTGGAGCAGTATCCAGGACTATAACCAAAAGAATCCAAACAATACCTTGTTGAAGGATTTCGAGTTAAAGTTGAAGACAATATACAAAGCCGACGACACTGAGTCGTTTGAAGTCGAAGTTGTGTGGCCGATGTATCTTCTTCTTATGAAAATAAATTAATCGTTCTTCTCCTTTGTACTCTGTTGTTGTCAGACAAATGTTTGTAAATAAGATCTTACCTTTGCAAGAGGCCACAACTTCTAAATTAATCGTGTTGTCATCTTGACAGCCAACCATCACAACAAAAAACAATGTCAAACCTCTTTGACAAGCTTACACCTGAGCAACAAGCTGCTGTGGATTCATGTTTTAAGAGGATTGATATTGATAGAAGTGGACAGCTTACGGAAGAGGAGCTTGGAAATATGTTGAAGCTTCTTGGAGAACCAAGCACACCTGAGCATACTAAAAGATTAATGAAGGAGATCGACACCAACGGTGATGGAAGAGTGTCGTGGTTAGAGTTCAGAGAATCTATGGCCAAATACTTTTTAAATTAATTGCTCCTAAATTAAAGCCCATTTTTATAAAACAAAATGTATTACATTGTGCGACTTTAATCAGATCTGACCGTGTTATTGAGATCATCATAGATGCGAAGCTCTCCAAAATCTGGATTTTATATCATATTTAGGCACGTGTCAAGTCAGAAACAGATTCTGATTCATACGCATGCTGGATTGGAACGATTTACCAGATCAATTTTTTTTAATAATGATGAGTAAAGTTTAATGTATAATGATTTAATCATCCCATCCGTCTTCTTCGTCGTGCTCTTCCTCTTCTTCCTCCCCACTGGCTGCTTGTCTGATGTTGTTCATACGCTTCAATAACAGATTTTCGAAATCTGTTTTTTGTTCCACAGTCATCTTGGAAGGATCGGCTCTCTTAAGCAGCTCTTGAGGATTAGCACCTCTAATTGCTGCCATAAGATCGTCACGACCTCCAGTAGAAGCTCTCGCCGGAGGTGGTTTGACGGCACCACTAGTTTCTGAAGGCGGTCTGGGTATTGGCGACCCTCCTCCTTTCATTGGTGGCGGTGGTGGAGGAGGGGGTGGTGGTGGTCCACCTGGTCCACCTTTCATTGGTGGAGGTGGTGGTGGTCTATTTGGACCAGATCTTTGTTGTTCCTCATACTCCAAGATTGTTTCCATCAAAATCTTCTGTTCACTCTCGTTGTTAAGATCGAGCTTAACCCTTTCAAAGCCATCAAGCATATTTTGAAACTCTGGAGGTAGATTCTCGAACGTGAATTTACCAGTGTTGTCCACTCCAATGTGAGCTCCTCTTTTCATGGAACCTACCTTGACAGATATCTTGAATTCTGGCTCCTCCTCCTTTGGTTGCTCATGTTTAAAGAACTTGGTGATACCACTGAAGAATGAACTCTTCTTCTTGTTATCTGGTGTTGCAACTTGGGGTGGAGTTACTGCAGCTGGAGTTTCGATAGTTCTTGCTGGTTGGGGTGGTTTCTGTGGGGTGGAAGGCAATGTGGCCTCAGATAACACACTAACAACTGCTCTGACTACGGT